>JTDE01001034.1:6067-18372 GCA_014338405.1 Paragonimus skrjabini miyazakii | reverse complement strand
CCGAGTGTCAAGGAATCGATCAAAGATGGTGAGATTCCGAATGTTGACCGTTGCCTAGGTCTTTAGTATCCGATTACGCAACCCTGACCTATGTGCTCAGAAGAAGTTCGTGCGGACACTTAATCTACCCTGGCCCACAATCGGCCGAGCCCACGATTCGGAACAGTGATTGCATAACTTGATAACACACACGCTGTCCATAACCTCTATTGACCGTTTCCTTGACTCTCCCCAGTTACTGTTTTCATATTTATTGTGCTGTAATTAGCCTGATGATCAAACACAGAAAACAAGTCTTGGTCGCTACCTTGTCGTTCTCATGACTTTATTGGGTATTTTCGAGCGCAATAAACGTAATCACGAGCGAGTGCCTTCATCCTGCTGGTGGCGGGATGATCACAGTGGATATATTGCGGTACAGGGAGGCAGGGGCGGCTGGAATGACCACATGATCAGCAAACATGATGCAGGAATCCACTATTGTCAGCGAGTCACGTCGACGGTAGAACTGGCTGATGTCACTAGCAGAAGGAACCGTAGGCCACTTGGTTGGGACGAATTCCATGACCTGGGTGAATATTGGATCCAATGTCGTGACGAGCTGGGTTTCGACGGTAGTCACCGGGATCCCATGAAGGGCATCTGAGAGCTGGCTGAAAGTCTTTCCCCATTGTCAAAGTACTAATCACGGTGTCAACTTTGGGTACGTGCTCATTGTTGATGAAGCACGATGGAACGTTTGCTTGACCGAACTCGTCAGTGCAGCAGTAATGGCAGTCAAATCATAGCCATGCAAAATTGTGGCCCATCGCTGCAGTCAATTGCCGGGATAAAACGGAATACCACACTTCGATCCAAATGTGGACGGTAGCGGCTTATGGTCTGTTACCAGGGTGTAATGTCGACCGTGTACGTGTTTTTGAAATTTCTTCATCGCAAAAATGATCATGAGGTCCTCTTTTTCTATCCCGCCGTAATTCTCCTCCGCACAGCCGAGCGCACAAGAAGCGCGAGCGAAAGCCTTATCGGAACCATCCGGCAAGATGTGCGAGACGACTGATTCAACACCGTAACCTGAGGCATCGGCTGCGATCACAATCGGCAAGCTTGGATCGTAGTGCGTCGGCATTAGGTCGGAGCTAGGAATAGTCTTCAGCCAGGCGAAGAATCTCCCTCCAACTGGGGGACCAGCACCATATAATATCTTACTCCAACAGATGAGTGAGCGGGGCCCGACCATCATGTAGGGTTGCAAAGAAAGCACTGTAGTAACTGATGGGACCAAGGAAGGACCGAAGGGCGTATACATCCTTGGGCGCCGGCATCTGTTGAGTTGCACGAGGGTTCTCCGGATCCGGCTGGCGACCATGGCATCGAAAATGTAGCCCAAGTATTTGATGGACCGCAAGACCATTTGGCATTTGTCTGTTCGCAACCGGAAACCGTACTCCTGGGCGCGTTGGAGAACCGCGGCGATTCGGTCCCGGAGTTCGTCGTTTGTCCGCCCCCTTATGATAATATCGTCGAGGTAGGCGGCAGTACCCGGTAGGCCATTATTTAGGGCGTCGGTTACCTGTTAGAAAATGTCGGGCGTGTTTTTGATACCAAATGGAAGTCTGGTATACTGCGAGATGCTTCGACGAGTGTCGACTGTGAGTAGTTCGCGAAATTCTGTTATCTTGAGTTGGAGATGAGCCTCTGCCAAGTCCTGTTCGGCGAAGCATGTGCCACCGTTGAGCATTGTTAATATGTCCTCAGGCACTGAAAACGGATGGCAACTTGGTTCCAACGCAGCATTGCGACCAGTTGAGAATTCACCATAGATCCGGATAGATCCGTTTGACCCCTTCACTACGACGATGGGGTGGCTCACGCGGAGTAGGAGACCGGTACCAAAACACCAAGTTGTTCCAGTCGTCTGAGTTCCTGGTCTGCCATTGGCAGAGCTGCGTAGAGAACCGGTCGTTCGGGACGAAAGACCGGTTGGCTGCCACGGCAGAGCCGAAGCTTGGCATGGTTACAGGAGAAGCTCAGGCCATCCCGGAACACGGGTTTGAAATGTCGAATGAAATCGTCGGACATCTTCTGAGGTGCGGCAGAAGACCGCACCTGGTTGCAGATGGCCCAGATCGGGGTATCAAGGGACCAAGCGGTTCGAGCCAGTCAAGCCCGAGGAGTTCGAGACCAGAGTTGGAGATGTAGCACGTCCCTTGGATAGTGATGCCGCGCAATGACACTGAGCAGTGCAGTCTTCCAGTCAACTGCGACGATCCACCACAAGCGCTGGTTGCCGTCTGGGATGATGGGTGGACAGAAGGGCTGCCCGTTGATCGCCAGAGTTTATCGGAGATTATCGTGATGTCGGAGGCAGTGTCCAACTACAAACGAGCCAGACGACCATTGATGTGGACAGACTTAAACCTCCGGCAGTCAGCGACATTGGCTTGGAAAGTAGCCAGCAGACTGTTAGATCTGCTAGCTGCACGGGACCCGGCTGGCTGCTAGAGTCTGGAGGTCACTGTCGGTTGCTTGTGGCTGACAGAAACCCCCTTTGTGACCGACCGTGTGGCACCGCTGGCAGCGATGCCGTCGAAAGGGGCGGAATCTGTTGAAACGCCATGCACCACAGTATCGACAAGCGGAAGGGGGCCTTTTGTTATCAGCGGGACTGGGTTTGATGGGCCGCGTAGGAGATACCCACTGGAAACTGGCAGCGGCCTGAATTGAGCGGAGCACCCGGTCCGGATGGTGGATCATGGCAGAGTCGTGCTTGAGGTTGACCAAGCTCTCGCATTCGTCCACGATCTGCTCCAGCTTAATGCTTGGCTCCTGGTCACTTTTAGCCAAGGGACTGTTCATTATAGCTTAGTGATTGCAGACTGCAACTGAAGACTGGTCCACTGTGAGCGAACAAAGGTTGAACCGTTCGCACTCACGATTGACGAAACCAGCATAGGTGACAAAATTGTCCACGTCTCGTTTGACCAGCTGGAGACGCTGGAACCGCGAGTTGAAAGGGGACGATATATCCCGAAGGTCTTTGTCAGCTTCCGAACCGTTTATGCGGAAGTCAGGGTCCGCGGTTCGGTTTGGGCAAGACGTAGCTGTCATAGCGAACGTGTTCCGCTGGGCCGTTTCCAAAAGAGTAGACAAACCTTCGTTCCATCATCTCCGGATGCCAGCTCAGGGGTGAATGTGTCTTCTAATCGCTTGTACCAGGCCTCGAAGTAGACACTAACTTGAGGTCATACAGGAAATCGGAGACATTCCTGGCCAAATGACCTACGGACGGTGGATAGACAGAAGTGGACAGCCCTAGCGCGGCAAGGCGGGTGACCAGCATTTCCGTTAGCTGGATCTGCGCCTGCATAGTCTGCTTGAGAACTGGGTCCACAGACACAGTTCGAAGAGAGAACAGAAGCAGAGCAACATTCTCCGTCGCCAAATATGTTATGACCCGCTGATCAGCGATTACCAGAACTGTGTAGCGCACGACTATACGGATGACGGAGTGCAGCACAGAGCGCAGTAACAACCGAAAACTGAAGAATAACACAGATGACCTCCAGTTGAAAAGGTATTTGCCCTCAAACGGACCAGTGTCTGCATATATATATATAGTTTCTGAACGCCATTGAAGAATCCCACCTGAACTGGTGCACTCGAAGTGGGATGAACCATTCAGAGACCCAGGAAAAAAATTGCGCCAAAATAAAATTTTGGCACGTTGTGACGCGAAGAACTGAACTCCGAAATTACAATTTATTTCCCGAAGGCGTCTCGGAAAATGAACCATTTTCGGGGGAAAATAGACTTCCCACAACAGCCGCTCTATTGGGTGTACATTAATCCCAAAAGAGCCCTTCATGCGCTAAGCGATGTTTTCAATTTTGGGTATCGCACGAATAATAGGCTGCAGAACGCAAACCGACGGTTGAAAAATGGGACGCACCTGAGAGACTTCCCAGTCATTGCCATTCAGAAAACATGGGTCTACAGCGAATGGCTGATGCGGGAATATGAAACACAACCGACCTTGGATGCGGCCGTCGTGAGGTTGTAGATGTTGACTGGTAAGTGAAGAACATTGTTCACAGAATGACCACGTTTGCAAGTGATCTTGTCCAAAACGTCTGAACGGACGGACTTCATGACTCCATTTCGAAACAGTGTCTGAGTGCAAGGTGAGCGCTTCTCTAGTAATCACCTTTAACACTGCAGCTTTGTTTTCTTTGTGTGACACCGCTTTCGTCGTGAATAGCGTGCAGGTACATGTGAGTGTACTTTTTACCCGTTTAATGGGCTTCCATGGATACTCACTCTGTCGGTGTTTCGGAGACATTTCTACCCTACGGTAAGGTTTTTGTTATTTCCATTTTTGTTTACAAAGGTCACGCTCCCATTCACAAGCGGTGGCTGGCAGAGTACAAATTGCCAATTCAACGGCACGAATGGGCAACTATTGCAATGATGCCGGTCAGCTGATTTTCCACTCTGAATGTATCCAAGTGTCCATTCTGCGGCAAGCAGCTCCAACCTCAGTCACCTGGTAAGTGCACGTTACGAATCCTTTTTTGTCAATTCCCACTACTCCAGCCGTTGTTCGTAATTCCCCAATGGTTAAAGGAAGCAAGTTCCGCACAATACCCACAACAGATGTCGACTTTGACCGGTCCGCTGGCAGTGTACCGCATGCACACGGGCCGAAGGAAGCGCGAATCAACATAACTTGGAATAATCATCCACTTGATATAATTGAGGAAAGTAAGTTCCTTCGTATATGCCTACACGGTCTTCTTGCAGATATCAGATGCGATGAACGACATGATGATGAAGGCTTCATCTGATACACGGCTTCAATCATCGGGGGACACTCATAACGCGTGAAAACCAAAGACTACAGTTTGTGCTGAATAAAGGCGTAGATAGTATGTGCAATTTCCCACAACCATCAGATACATAATTCACGTTGATATCCCCACGTTTCCATCCTCAGTGACTTCACTCGTCCACGTATGTGTTTCGTAAGGTAAGACGATTGGACGGAACAGCTATAATTATAACTTAATTGTCTAAGCATGTAGTACAGTTTGGCATAACTCGTAAGGTTGGACAAGTGGATGGAGCATTTATAAGTGCCTAAGCATGCAGTGCTGGTTGGCTCCACTCCTAAGCCAGAACAAATGCGAGGAACTGTTGCAAGCCATTAAGCTAGAAGTGCTGCTCCTCGTTCAGCAGGTCACCTCGTCTTCGCTCCACTATACGTCATGATTCCACGGGGAAATTTACAACAGTGGTAGCAACGAATGACAAAGTATGGTGAATATAACCAGGAAAATGCCACTAAGTTGTCCAGGTCTTTGGCATCGTCGTATGTTGAAATAAGTTTATAGGCGTACCTTACGTTTGCAGTTTGACAAAAAGCTTAGTCCTCATGTTCCAGCGACGGTTCAACCGTCGGAAGTATAATCACGTTTTTCTGTTTACTTACACTCAGGTTTAAATAATAGCATATGTTTCCACGTGTATGACGTGTATTTTCATTATATTCCACCATCATTTCTCCAAATTAACGTAAAATGCAACTTCTCGCGTATTTTTTCTATTAATCCCCATGCCGCTGAACTGTCCTACATTCTTTGCTTACGTCTTTGGAAGATTAAAACAAAAAGATTTCGCAGCAACTGAATTTTACGATATCAAGTACTGAAGCATGCCACGAAATTTCAACAACTTCGTTAGCTACCAAAAATGTTTTTAACTAAAAGTTAACGTAGGTATTAACGGTTTGTCGATTACACGCAGCGCCAATACATGAGAGGTTTAATTCTGGAACGTTGAGTTTTCTTCGAAAATGTACGGGTGAAACCTAAACAGACGATAATTCTAAACTTGTTGAAATCAATTCTTCCTTTGGCCAGTCTGTACCCGGCGATCTGTACAGCACTCCAACCAGCCGGCATTAGTCAGGTAAATTGTGCACCAAATCGTCGCAAGGATCGCATTGAATTTTGGATTATCGTAAGGAAAATCCTGAATTGGATTGTCTACGCTTGAGGATACTCTACTCACTTACCTTTGGCTGTGTCAACCCGAACCAAAAGCGCGATATTGATTTCAGCTCCGGAGTTCAGAGCAGGAAAGCTGAGCCGCAATCCAGCTAGTCCAATCACAAGGAGTTCAGAAGGAAACATTACGTCATCCCAGTTCAAGATTCTTGCGGTTTGCTGAGGCTGTCGCAATCAATCGACTGAAGCCGGCCCTGTGTGTTCAGAAACAATTGTTCGTGAATTTGACCCTACCCTGGACTTAGTGACCTTTTCTAATCCATCAATCAACTATCCATCCTACCCACCCCTAACTGTTCGATATGAAACATCGTTTCATGTTATTGTAAATTTCGTACTGATGAGTCAATACGAAATGCTTGCATCTACCCGTTTTCGTGTTCTACCTGTTTTGTTCAAACTACTGAAGGGAATGAACTGTTTTAAATTTCACTATATTCACGGAAAAGTTTCGATGCGTTGGTAAAAATACATTTAACGGTTACCAGTAAAAGGATCCTCATTGGGTTTGCAATAAGAATAGAAGGATTCGTTCACAGTTTGATCGATGGAACCACCGGAACATAACTGGATAAGATGCAAGCTGCTTATTGTGCCACTCAATCCACTGAAGGTACCATGTAATGACCAGAGCAAATAAAGGTGTCAGATTTTAGTTGCTAAACCTCTTTTCGTGTGATGGGGTTAGAACGATTCGCCACCAAGGAGGAGACTTCTGCGGCGATCGCGGCAGAAGGCATGCGCAGCTATATATTTGGAAGTAACAGTAACCTTGAGCAGTTACAGGCGACAAATCACAGATGTGTGGTTTCGGTGGATAGTGAGTCAAGTTCACCGAACTTACACAATGGCAAATTCTGAAATAGAGGCAGACAATTGCTACTGGCTATCATCCTGTTGGGACTTGTCCGTATTGCAGTCCGGAGCGCTCTGGTAACGTTGCTTAGAGGCGGTTCATTGCCTAAGCAATTCTTTCTCAGCATCTTCAAATTCTGACCTTCGGCCCAGGGTACTTCCGGGGAACCCAGGCTCTAAGGACATAGTAGACTTTGTACCAAGCCGAAAGCGCATCTTTGATATAATTATCCCTTGCTACGACAATCCGCTCCGGTTGCTGCTGTCCGACTTGAAGTAAGTGTTCTTGTTAAGCGTGCAGTTGAAAGTGAGCGAAGTGTTTCTAACTCCATTTCTGTCCGTGTGTCCAGACATATCTCATGATCCTGTTCAACACGAGGCTGTAGATAGTCACAAGTGCACTTCATGGGCTTTAGCTATCACTACACCAGTTCATGATAACAGAACAAAATCACCAGGGTCCAACCAGTTTGTCAGTTTCAGGATTCCACGTACGCCTATTAGTCAGCTACCAGAAATATAGAGTAGTAGAGCTCATGGGTATTTCAGTTAGTTCTGGGGGTATGATCTTCCACAGAGACATTGAGCAGAACGTAGCGACAGATGAACGACCAAAACAATCAACACAACATATTATCACAATCTCACTATCCTACGGTACAAACTTAGAAAGTGGATGAGTAAACAAACTCAAAATTGTCGAATGAATTATTGTTTTCCGGGAAATGGATTGCAGATCGGTGCCAAACTGGCTAAAAGCAAGGCATAATTGATAGCGAAATAATGACATTCATGCTCAGCAAGGTTCCTTCAAGCAGTCAGGGTGTTAGAAAAAATGTAAAGGAGCTATGTTCCTAAAGATATGTTGCACACACCGTTCAAGCACGGTACAGGAATGGGCAAATGGCTATTCACGGAACCGTCAGATTGGCGCGATGGTAAGAAAATATCTAGGTCAATATCTATTTTCTCATCACAATCAAATGAGGTGTAACATACGAAGACGAAAGTTTGTGAAGGATAAGAGTGGGTCGAATTTTCCCGTGTCTGAAGTCGGAGAGTAGATACAACAAGAACCGCACAAACACATGAGTTTATGAATGATCCAAGTAAATGGGAATCCGACAGCATTTCTCGAACGATCCTTGGAGCAGCAGCTGACGACTTCAGATGGAAAACCATTGTATTTAGCGATAACCCTTAAAAAAATTAACATCAGTTTCGGTCCGCCGGACTGAACTTGTGAAGCTCTTTGTAACGAGTTCTTCGATCAACACCGCCTACTAAGATGAGAAACTGCTCAACGATTTCTATGCTAAGGGGAACATGTGTATAAATTAAGTCACCGCATAATCGTTGATAATGAAAGGGGCACACAGCAAGACTTTTGATTCGTGGCTTACACGTAAGATACCGCATGCTAATGACCAGCTTGGTAGCCTTGCTTTCAACACCTCCAAATGACCGGCATGCTTTATTCGATCTGATGTACACGACCTGATTAGCTCAGACTGGAAACCACATTAAGAAAATCCTGCGAAATGCGTGAGACGCTTTCTTGCCTAGGTGAGAAGGAAGGTCCGTTATAGAGTCCAACCTACTACCAACTCCCTTCTTTGCGGCCATCTAGTGGTGATGAATGATTAATGGGACAACGAAATACAGATAAATAGATCCATTTCCAAACCGACATTCGTGCCATTAACCCTACTGAGTTCATTGCGAATCAAGAAGGCTTTTCCAATTTTGTAACATGTATTTCTATCTAGGGTGATAATGGAGGAGATTGCACTCGTGCGGTAGGCGCTTCATTGTGCTAGCATCAGTCTGTTGCGTACTAAAAAAACTAGCATGCCGTCGTAGATTTAGAGGGCGTTAAAGCGCACATCGTTCGGAAGGTCGTTGATGTAAACTAAGAACAAAGAGAGGCGATTTCTGACCCTTCAGTGAGGGCCATAGAAGACATGTCCCAATTCCAATTCTAAAATTTCTACCATCCAGCCAGAAGGTGATCCAGCGAAAAGCCTTTCCTTGGAATCTACTGGCTTCAAGTTTGGGCTTGATGAACCCATATGGAACACAATCGACAGCGATGGTGAAATCGATGAGAGTATCATTTCACATGAGACCATTGTCTGTGGCCTCCATCGGGTTATTCATAAAAATGGGCGTCCTTGTTATTCAAGACTTGCTAGGATAGGAGTTATGTCACGTGGAGGAAAAAAGCTATTTCCAAGACATGTGTCCCGTCACTTTGGACTAAGTATTAGTGAGGCTGGATGATCGGTAGGTAGAGAGAGACTAGCAATGTTCGGTCTTTAAGATTAGCGTGATCATGGATTTTCCGTGTACTAGTTGCCTATACTGAGTGTTTGATGGCAGTTGTGTGTAAGATAGCAAGTTGGCGACCAGGCTGTCTGGTCTCGTTTATTCCATTGTTTAATCACTCTCCTTTCTACCTTCAAATTCCGTTTTGTAACAAAAGCAAACCTACTCTGCGGAGACTGAACCTGCCATTTCAATTATGCGGCGAATTACTGTTTCGGTGGATACCAGCTTCGACGTACTACCAAGACTTAATATCGCTTATTTATCAAACATCGTTCCAGCCTGGTTAATCCGTTCTTACTTCTCACTGTCGAACCCTTGTTCACTTGTAACCCTAGTATGGCTTATGCTTCATCGTATCGGTATTACGTGCCTTGTTACAGTTGACCGTGTTTGCGTGACTCTCTGGTCTCGGACATTCTAAATTTGGTAGATTCAGTATCAAGGTTCATGGTTATTTTCTTCCCCTAGGTTTTCCAATAGTTTATTGTAACCTACTCGCCTATTACCAACAAACTCGTCCGTACAGCCATCGGTTTCGGATCGAATTTGGTTGTTCAGCGGACTTGGAGTATATTAGATGCTCATCGAATCACGAACGTGACTGTTCAGGATTCGGCGCATCGACAGACATTGTGGATAATTCGAGGAATTCGCTAATATTGGCAGAATTTCTTTAACGGCTAATGTGCCAAAGTCATCAGTGTTGAATGGTTACCGGAAATTTCACAGAGAAAGGTAATCGCGCCAGTTCAATATTTCAGCATCCCACATCACCAAATAATACGCTTTAGCTACCTCGGCAGCCACCCGGAGACTGGAACTTGCCTGTGCATCGGGTAAGTGCACAGAAAGAGCTGAACCATTATTCTTTATTTATCGACGCATATAATAAAACAAAAAGCCTTTACGCGCACGAACCTTCACCGGGACCCTTCCGTGTATATGCTCAATAGGCTGGCAGGTTTCTCCTTTAGGTTGATTTCAGATAGTGAAAAAAGCGTCCAGGTTTTCTGAATTGCCAGTAAGTTAAAGTATGTGAAATAGTTTGGGTCGGTCAACACACAGTCAACGTATTTTACCTGAAAAGAGAAACTACGTAGCATGTGTACTATGAATAAATCATCCGTCCTTTGACATACGATTAAAAACGCACAGATATTCAGGCCCGTTTAGACATAATAGAGAATTAATGATCCGGCTAACTTCTCGGGTCCTTAAAATCAGCTCGATAGTTATTTCAAACTGTAAACTACTTACTGTCTGTTACAATCAGTAGAAGGTAAGATCAAAATTCATGTTGAATATTCAGCGTTCATTAGGTGAGTGATGTTCGTGACAGTTTTGCTAACTGGAGAAGAGATATGATAAGAACAAACAAACTTTGGAGTACCGACATGCGTGTCCATGTTTTTTGTCCCGTGAACGTCGGCAGGGAGGCCAATGATCGAATATCACATTTCATCTCAAATGTTGACGACCAGTCCCGTTTCCGTGAGTTAATGTCAGTAATAATACGTGGATGAAAAAACGTGGAAGTCGTGGGACTTTTTCTCGCTTATCAAGAAGAGAGTCGTTATGAGGTCGTACTTAACAGGCGTGTTTTGGCAGTGTATTTCTAGCTGTACCCACACTGCAGCACACTTGTTGGAATACTGAATAGTCTCGATGGCCGTGGGTGTCGGGTGACCAACTAACGAAGACCGCATACCTCCGGCGACGTTCAGTGCAGTGTCATTGACTTACGCTGGAATCCAGGTCCTCACAAGAGAAAGGACGTGGAGAAGTGCATACAAATCATACGGAAGACTTGTCAGTAAAATAGGAACAACCCATTGAAAATTCAAGGTCCGCTGGATTAGACAGGTCATCACAAAGAAGAAAGCCAGCGACAGAGAGCAGATTCGTTAGTCGACCGACAGATAATTCCACAAGTGACGCGAGGTGATGAACGTTGAGGGTCGCCAGATCAGCTGAAACATTGGGCTATAATATTTCGCCACCCAATCACGTAACCAGCGCAAAAATCCGCACGAATAAAGAGGACGGAGATGATGCGCGGTAACTCCCGTTTATTCCTGTTGACGATTTAATTCAAACGGTGACGGTAGTGGTTTCAAACAAGTGTACACATGAACCTAACAAAACGATATATACCAAATGTACAAAAACGAATTACGAAATATAACAATGAATTGTGGACACTGCACTCCTGAGGATGACTAAGCGCACTTTCCCCGCATAGACAAGAAAGCGTTCCAAACGCTTTACGGGGTTTATATAAGGCTGCTCCTCGTGTATGTTAATCAGGTCGTGTATACCGGCCTGAAGGAAGACAACTTAGCCATTGAGTTTGTTTAGCGCGTGGCTACCAAACTAATCACAGGTCTCAGTAGTGTCGCGTACGAGTCTCGACATGAAATTCTTGATATATTCCGCTTGAATTTCGACGACTCCGCGGTGGTTTCATTTTCACAAACTTCTTTTTTAGAGTAGGCCTCCCTGATCAGTTTGTCACCGTAGCGAATAAAGACGGTCGCCGAGGATATAAAATGAAGTTCTTCAAGCTTCGTCCTCGAAGCTTTCCTGGACAGCAGTTTTTCCTACAGGGTTGTCAACTTCTGGAACAGTCTCCCCGCAGCGGTCGTCAGAAGCGTTTCTAGCGATCGATTAAAAGCATTACTTGACTCTCCCAAAAGTATTAGCTTGGTGTTGAAAACTTTTCCAACATTTCAGCAAAAACAACACGTTATTGACGTTAGCTCACTTTTTCAAGTCTTATGAATGCGATCATGCCATTTTTGAGATGATATACGTCATCCTATAGCCTGAGGGTGCTTCATTTTGCGACGTTTCACAGATATAGTGGAAGTGGAAATATACGACCATACTGTGTCTGCTTTGCATTTCAACAAGAACACCAACACATTTGATAGGGAAACATGTATGACATTTCCCGCTTATTTTTCTACACGATATTTATACTACTTCTCTTTGTTTGCAGGATTTCAGGTAGATACTGGTCGATGAAACGTTGCTCTTAGAAATGGTTGG
>JTDE01001033.1:165445-176135 GCA_014338405.1 Paragonimus skrjabini miyazakii | reverse complement strand
CGCAAGCCGTCACACCGCGTCAAGGTCCAGTCTCGTTGTGACAGAACCGTATCTATTGAGAACATCCACATTACTCCTTCCGAACTGAATATCATAAGTACTCTCCTGTATTTTCGACAGTTCGTGTGACGGTACTGTTGTTTACTTCACAGTATGTTTTCCCATACAATTTAGTTTGATTCCTCTAGAGCTAGTACGTTGATGTGGGACAATACATTGTTGGTCAAAAAGACTGCCATCTTGATCACGTTCAATTTTCGAGCACTTACCTACTCGCACATCAGAAGTCCGGATCTGTACACGTTGAAATCGAGCCGAAAAAAAGTGCCTTCTCACAGTTTGGTCTTATCACTATGGTTTGATTACATCCCCAAGGTTCATGCACTCATTTGACTCGCTGAACAGAAAATGTCAAATTCATTATGCCTTTCGCACTTTGTGTTTTCAATGCCTCACGATCGTTCCACAAACTTTCCATGGCTTGCTTTTCCAACCAACAAATTGGTATTTCGCCCCATGTATGCACCGCAGCCGAATATCTTACAATCCAAGTCGGTTGACTCACAACTTAAAAGTTTCTGCTCATGCGTAGTTGAGTTCATATATGGTGGACCAGTTGGTTAGAGAAGTTTTCACAATGTAACAGCTCTCTAAGAAACAACCGATTCTCTTTCGACGCGGAGGTGCATTGCCATGCTATGGCGACAACGAGTGGTCTCTGGAAATTCAGCGGTACTTTCCGTTGTTAACATCTTGAGTCAGGATCACAAGTTCACTTCTCTTTGGCCCATATTGTCGTTTCGGACTTATGAAGCCTCCATCGTCTTGAACAACGGAAAGAGTAAACTGCTTATCAAAATTCCCCACGCTTACTTGCCATATCTCGAGTCTACTATCTCAAAGTAAACTGTCTGTCCAGAATACGTGATTCCATTGCCCACTACGCTATGCGAAACACTGCACTGTCCATTCCAGTTTTGATTTTTTTTTATTGGCAGCACTCAGCGGTGGCACACATTTAGGATGCGTGCCTCTTGGACTGTTGTCAAGCGATCTGTTTCGAAATGTTCGTGTATGGGTTGATGACTGACACAACCGGTATAACTCTTGTTCACATGCTGAACTAGTAGTTTTTATCCTTCTCAACATTCAGCTGTTCTCTGCTGGATGTCTTTTATGGACGAGTACTCCCAGGGGAGAATTCACAATCCTTAAACTTCCAGTGACTTTTTACCCACTTTCCTAGACTGTTTCTCACCTTTAATGTTTGGAAGTCTATTGCTTCCGTATATCATGCTTCAGCATTCCGATAGCCTACCATGCCAGTTCATTAAGCTCACCGTTATCCAACTACTGGCAACGACGTCGTCGACGGGACAACAAGGACTCTTCCGATTCGCCACATCGAGTGATGTTCGAAGGTGACAAGCTATCATTTCTCTTTAGGCTTTTAAACGGCTGATTGACTCCTTGCCTTATAACTCGGGGTCCTTTCATCCTGTTGCATCAAAGTAATTGTTGGTTCTCCACTTAAAGTGGGTTGACCTTACTCATGGCTGCACTGCGTACAGCTCCGTATGACTTGTTTCAGCAACATCTCCCCATGAATTTTTGCTAAACAACGTTTCTTGGGTCTCGGTTATGCATTTCTCGGCGCTGTGTACTCACAACTCGAAACCAGCTCAACCTGTGCAACCCATGTCTGAAGCCGGATGGAATAGTTGACTTGACCTGCGGTAGCAGTCAGTTGTCTTCACAGGCTATCATTTTCAAGAGTCCTTGTTATCTCCATCTGATCACAACCAGATTGGACCCTGATGTGGCGTGACGGCTTGTGCATCTGGACGAAGTATAGTGCTAAACTGGATGGTGTGATGATTACATCAACTGAGTCACCCATGCTAGGCTGGCCAGTCGTTAGATATCTGATTAACCAATGTCCAGGTTGGGGGTTGTAAGACGATTAGCATCTTTTTTCGGAGCAAGCGCCGCTAGCTTGCGAGTGAGTACAACTTGACCTGCAAAGCTATTCATATGGCACTCCGGAATCAACTACGAGAGGATCGCGAGGCCTAGTTGACACAACGCGTTGTCGGGATGTAACAAGCCGGTGCCACCGAGAACTCTCGAAAGCTATTTCATTTCACTCAAACAGTAGGTAGCAGGAAGCCAAGCGCGAACGTGGTGATACACGAAGCCAATGATTATCCTATTCATAACCTACAACGACGCTTGGGATGCTAGGCTGAACACTTTGAACAGCAGTTCAGCTGGCTACTCACGCCATTGACTACGCCTTTGGACTCTACCTGTGCTGATTGGTCTGTTGATGTCTTTCCGCTGTCGGAAACAAGTCTCACTTGAAATCAAGTTCCTGTAATGTCCCACGGCATCCTGCCCAGACAAAATTCCTTACGCATTTTTTTAAAGATGGAGTCCCAGCTTCAGTTAAAAAGTTGACGCCTCTACTCCAGAAACTCTGGGTCAGTGAAGTTGTTCCAAATGATTGAGGTTTGTCTAACGTCGTTCTCATTGTCGACAATGGTTCACAGGGTTCCCAAGGGTACTGGTCTTGTTCTTATTACGTCAAAGTTCGGAACTATTGCACTTAATTGACTAAACGAGACTTGCGAAGAGCATATTTGTGAGGAGCAAGCTGAGTATCGTCCTGGCATTGACTGCACTGATCTCTACACTTCGCCAGATGCTTGAATTACGCTATTCATATAGAGGGCCAACAGTTGATTTTTTTTTGTATATCAGAGTTGTCTGTGGTTCTGCAGACAGAGCTACACTGTGGGACTGCCTATAGAGGAATAGCGTGCCTGAGAAATATATGAACATCCTGACTGCAATTTACTGTTAGATCTCGTGCAGAATTAATGCTCACGGTAACGTATAACCGATCTTTAATATCTCAAGTGGGGTTTGACAAGGCTGTTTAGCTTTCTTACTTTCTGCTCAACTTTGCAGTAGAGGGGATCTTTGAGTACATCCTGCCTTACTTCGATTATAATGGTGTGCAAGGGGTCCAATTCAGTCGACTTCGAAACATAAGGTGTACAGATGACATCGTCCTAATCTGTGTGGGTTCACAGAGAGCCCAGAGCATCTTGGACAAGTTGGAGGTATGAAGGCACTCGTTGTGAAGCTTACTTCATTAGGGTGCTGCCGAATTTCTGACTGGGGTCCGAAGGACAATGAGCATCGTAGGTTAAGGATGTTGTCTGATATAGTGAATAACGGAAGTCAGTGGTGATAATGTTGCGACTCTAGGCTTATCTGTGTACTTTCCTTTCTGTACATCTTTTTACCCTATGCATTACCTTTTTCACATTATAGTACGTTTACCACCCCACATTGTTTTCACGTGTTAAATATCTTGTGTTCAATTAAGGAGTCAGGGGCTGATGCGAAAATCATGAAGACATTAGCTTGTTTTCAATCATTGACACTGGCATCCATTTTGCTTTGACTCTGCAACTGGACAGACGGACATCAAAGAGGAATAGGCGGAGGTTTCGTCCTGGACGAAGGTGTGTTGATCCGATCATACTAACAGTTGCCAACCGACCCTGACCTGTTGTGTTGTTCAACAGTGTCAAACATATTTGTCTGAATTGTCTTCGCTGAGCGCCAAAAACCGCCCTAACACATCTTTGTCCAGGTGCGCATATACTATCATTTTTAGACTGATTTTACGCAATCAACCCGCCAATTTTGACCGACTATAAACTGAAGTCAAACAAAATCAGAATTCTTAATAGGGATATATTAACTGGTTAATTTATTCCAGCTTCGTTTCATGGTCATTGTTACTCAACATGTGATTGAGTGTTTTGCATAATGGGTTGTGTGGTGTTTTAATTCACACTTGCATGCACGTATCGCATAATACACAATCTCTGTCTGTAATTGGTATCCATTATGGCCTTGGTTAGGGAACGAATTTTTAATCGGATAATGAATGACTTTCTGTGTTTGATAAATAACTGATTACATTTTGTTCATCCATGCACGGCACTGATGAACTGACCAAAGTCAATGTCGTTAATGCACTGTCTGAATTAGTCGTATACGTCGACAGTTTATCGCTACTGGGTCCAAGTTGCATGCTACGGTTTTTTCCCTCTACTTACACATCCGCTTTGTGAATTGTTCACAGGGTTTGGACTTGTTCTTTTTTCTACTGGTATTTTGGTGAGCGCTTGCATCGGCTAGTTCAACTGCCCGGTTTCTATGGCCGTGTTAATCGTAAACGAGTTTTATTGAACCAAAACATGTTGATGACAAAATCGATCAAACCCCATGATCTTGTAACCATTTTTGACTGTGAAATAAGAGTTCAGTTGCTCAATAGGAGATTTATGGTATGAGGCATCATAGTCGTTCTAATTAGCTTCATCGACTCTTGTCAATCAGACAAGGAAACATAAGTATTCAGGGATTTGTCTACGTTAAACAGCTACTGACCAAGTGTACGATCCACCAGAGGAAGTGAAAACGTTAGGGCATGGATAAATTACTATAGTGGTGGATAAGGTATTAACATGTTTTGACCTGATCCGTCACAAAATCAGCACACCCAATTAATCAGTTTTCCAACTCCCTGCACCTTCCAAAAATTCGTTCTCAGAAATCCAGCTACTCTGTATCCGACTTCAAACCATCATTCTTTGTAATTATTTTATCCCAAGTTCCTCCAAAGAATCGAAACAAGACACTTTAATTGTAAGCAACATTCTCAGACTGTGACTTGTGTAAGTTGACTAGAATGTTGTCGTATAGTGGTCGAGCTACTCCGGTTTCTATTGGTGATAAATCCGCCCACCCTGCCCGCCATTTAAGGACATATCAACTGTTGTTAACTCCGACTTATGCTGTTACTGTCATTAGGATACAGAGATATTGACAGCCGGCCACGCTGTCATACACTCTACCACACTAAACCCACCACCTTCATCACTCCCTCGTTTACAGATAATTATGTGCTTGGTGCCCTCCTAACTTCGGTTTTCAAAACATATCAACTAATTTCTCTATCTGCTGCATTCTCATAATCATCCGCATCAAGGTGTTATCGCTGATTTGCCTATACAAATCCTATTTGCTCTCTGAACATCTAGGCTTTCCACTAACAGTGTTCGAACACTTATGTAGTTGGATCAGCAGACAGTTCTTGCACGTATATTAGGGGGTCGCTAGTTGTGGCCTTACTGGGACACGGTTTCAAGAGTTTAGCGCAGTAATACACTTCTACTCTACTTTGGCCGTCTTGCTGCGCGTACTATGTGCGATTGTCTTGAGGTACTACGATTTATGCTACGGACCAAACCGGTGCTGGTATTTCCTTATGCACAGGGAATATTGCTTTACTGGATACCTGCCAACAGCCTTCTTTACGTTATCAGATATGAAAGTATGCGGACGCCCGTCTCGATCGTTGTCTGTTTGTTATTGCAACGTTCTCCCGGAGACTGCTGTTCAAGCGCAGCCAACTGTGAACTGTATTATCACCGCATGCTGTGCAGTACAGAGACATAGTACTACTGGTCAAAGACTTGAAGGTTTATGTAGGTGGACTGCATGCTTATGAGCGTGACCTAGATGGCCAGCACTTATACGTTAGCGACTGAACAGACGGTGGTGAATGGTGTTTGTACTTTCGTACTAACAAAAGTTTATTTCTGGTTGGCACTCCACATGTTAGTGGTCTGCTCGAGAACTACAATTACTGAGTCAGTTGCGGGCACAGATTACTGTCAACCACAGGTGAAGAAATTTGAGACACCTACCTGGATTCTGATACTGCATTAACGGTTACCAAATTCCTTCTACGCTTCGGTGGGAGCCATTCTGCTGTCAGTCGCAAATAGACAATTAAGTTGGTAGAGTCACAAATTTTCAATACATACTGCATTACTCTTACCTCTAGTTCAATCATATTCACCGGATGACGTCAAGGTATACTAGGTACATTTCCAGCGTATGTATAAGTGTTATACTATATCGTGTATCACTACTATTCCCTCCGCTGTCAAACAGGTTTCTGTGTTATTACTCGCACCTCTTGATGCTCGCCAGAATATCCCTTTCAGCATGTTGACCGCATAGTCTAGATGCGAACCTTGATTGGCTATGATTTTTACAACTCTACATAAAACCAATTACCCGGTCTGATGTCGAATTACTGGTTACCTTCGATCATGAAGATGCAAGTGCTATCGGCGTTCCCCTGTTGCCGTCTACTAGTACACAGGTGCGGCGATCTGAGAGTGTGTGCATTGAATGTGGTCAGATGTGCATGTCTAGTGTTGGTTTGCCAACACACATTCGTATGCATCGACTCAAGGACGTAGTGCAACAGAAAGTAGGTACTCAGTCGTCCACAGCTCTTGACTACACCGACTGTGATCGCAAATTCCTAATCATAGATGGCCTCACTCAACACAGATGTGCACCTCCCGTCGAATGCAACTGCCACAAATTCAAAAACCTCAAAACCACAGGTTAAAACTGTTATCTACAGGAGCCGGCATCTTTCTCAGGACTTGTTGGCGAATTGGTACCATCGTGTCCCGTCTAACGTAGACTCCATCACCGGCTACAATCTTATTTCCCATGTCGCTCGCTTAGGACTATTCGAACGCGTTTGTGTGCACTGACCTGACATATAAGTTCTGCTCATATTATCAGCGGAATCATTAGCTGGATGTCTTGTTTACTACAAACTACTTTTTGCCCTCTATGATATATGAGAAACTTTTACCTAGGTTCGTTAAAGCTACTCCGCAAACGTTTGGAGCGCGTGAATGCGGATGACATGGCAAAATATTTTAACTTTTTTCTATCGATATGGTTTTTGAATTCGTTTTTGTTGATCACGCGTCATGGTCACTGCCAGACTGGGTAGTTCAATCACTTCTAATGCTCTAGAACTCCTGCCGTATCTACAACGTTGACACGTTTTCCCACATGGTGCTGACCGACCTTTGGAGCGCGTATTTACAGTTGCCCACTATTCAGTTTGCAGGCCTACGTATCAAAATGACCTCATTATTTCATGCATTGCTCCAGAAATCCTCTTCAGCATATTCCAGACTGTGTGTGGTTTTCATTGGCGTATACAGGATAGGTTATTCCATTTCACAGGACTTGGTTACAAAGTCCACTCACACATCTACCACGGTCGAAGGCCCTATCCTCCGGTCACAGCGAGATGTTCACTAGAGTGACCAGCTGTTACTCTTGTTGTTCGTCATAACAGTGGATGAAGCGCTACCTCTATCGAAACCCGAGCTTGGCTACCGCTGTGGTCAGTGGCATTGTTTATTCTGATGTTATCCTCCTGATAGAAAATCCATTGAGTTTCATAGAGCCGTATCCTGGACTAAAGATAAACATTCGAAATCTGAAGTTCATTTTCTTTCTTGTCGATCATAAGCCCAATATGACAGCTTTCAATGAAGCATTTGTTTAGTTCGTTCCGGATACAATCAATTCAGAGTACTGTGGAAACGGCGGTCTCCCTTGGAATCCCGTTCATCTGAGAAGGCAACTCATCATTGATCACCGACTGCATTGGCGTACTACATTGGAAGGAATCACCCAAGCGCTTCAAAAGATGCACCAGTTGGTGGACATGCTGAAACAGCACCTGATTCCAAAGAAGAGTCATTTGTTGGCTTTGAGCTCAGTCCATCGTAACAGACTTAAAAGTATGAACTGTACTGTCCGTCAGTTTGTTCGGCAGTGACTTCGGCTTCCCACATACACATTAGTCAACCACAACTACACCCCAATTCCCCTCGATGGCCTGGGCCTCCCGAGTTTCCCCATCACCATCCCCACTTCGCGCAAATTATGAGCCAAGACACTGTTCTCCACATAGTTTCCATTCCTGAGGAGTGTGGTCAAGGCCTATGCTTTTGACTCCATCCTGTGGGCCATCATCATCCCGGTACGTTTCTAAGGTGTGGGAATGACGAACACGGAATAACCTCATACAGCTTAGACCTGACCTATACTGGTACCTAGACGAGGTGGTCGGGCTTGTGTACTGTTTTGATCTGGCGGGCTATGCTGACATGGACTGCGGCCCTTCCAGGTGCAACCTTGTCAGGCAGGCCAAAGGGGAGCAGTCAGACGAAAAGCAGTTACACCCATAGGATTGTATGTCGCACTACTGACCGCAGAAGAGTGCTTAGGTAGTTAGGCACGTTCCTATGGGCATACAGCAGAATTATTTTCATAGTTGCAGCACTGCTGTCTTCCGTATCAGGAAGAAGGGGGTTAGAAAAGGTACGCTCAAACAAAGAGCACTCCGATCGCCCAACGGTTGACCGTGACCGCTGGCGTATTATCTAATACGGTCGAAAAACATTTGTTACCTCTCAAAAGTCTGATGTAGCTTCGAGTACATCCACTGCACGCAGCGGTGTTCAGAATGAGAAATCATTGTCTTATTCACTGCGCCTTCGGGTCAGGCAGGCCCTTGAGTCGTTTGCTCCGGATAGGATCCTCAAAGAGAACCCTGTATCCTGTTGTCTCGCAGGTCAAATTTTTGAGTCACAGACTCGAGGTGAGGTCCCTCAAGTCAACCCCCTCCCGCGGCATAAACGACCGGGAAGTATCAGAAGTTATTGTTCTCTCGACAGTGACATTACTAACCGAGCTCAACTTTCTTCTACTGTTTAACTCCCTATTCCTTCTGCCTTCCATGTGCCTTCGGGCGATAATTATTTTCTGAGGCCAAGACAACTGGTAAACATTGGCGCCTTCAATGTCCGCACTCTCCGACAAGTCGGTCAGCAAGCTGCTCTGGCAAGTACTCTCTCAAGTCTGGGTACTGATGTGTCTACGAGTTTACGAGTCTAAGATAATAGCATGGTTATCCATTTGAGCTCACCTCTGAATAACTGTCTATCCAAACGCTTCTGTTTCAGGGTTTCTGGTGACTCCGAAGCTGAATTACGTGGTCAAGCTGGAGTCGGAATCGCACTGAGTCCCAGAGCGGAGCAATGTTTGCCCGATTGTATCCCATTGAACAATTACTTGTGCGCTGTCAGACTCAATACATCGGTAAAAGTCTGTCGACGTACATCAGAAAGGCGTTGTATATTCATTAGATCGGCGTACACTCCGACGGACAGTTGTTCGGATGCCACCAGGGATGCGTTTTATGACGCCCTCGTTGACCTTCTGAGGCAAACTAAACACTCAGACATCATCACACTAGCGAGCGATTTTGATGTTCAGCTTGGTCGTCCTCCTCCGGATGAGAAGCGGCTGGGAGGTATGGTTGGTGTCCGAGCACAACGCAATGACAGTGGCAAAAGATTACCACGGTCTGTATGTTTCGAGCACCGCATTCCAACAAAGGAAGAAGCACTGTGTTAATTTGAGACTTCCGTGTGCTTCTCAGCCGTGGACACAGCTGGATCATATCGCAGTCGGTTACATGTGACGCCACACTGTTGAGGACTGTCGTGCCTTTTGGAGCAACCATCTGAACGCGGACTATGCTATTGGGTGTGCCCGTTTTGTTTTGTCACGTGCCCAGAGGACCTACGCTCGTAAATGCAAGGTGCTTAACTGGCATTCGAGAGACAAGGATGTAAAGAACGCCTCCAAGATGACGATGGTGAACAAATTGCCCAGTTCGAGTCAGGTGAGTGATCCTAACGAACACTGGGAACAAATCGAGGTCATGATGTGAACAGGCGTGTTCCGAAAGAGCTGTTCAGTTTCGACAGAACTGGATTTCCATCACGTCGATAAGCCTCATGAACAAGCGTCGCTCGATATCACCTGGTTCGGAATACGATGACGACCGTCGAGAACTTAAACGCAAGCTGACTAAAAGCTTGAGCAAAGACAGTGAGCAATACTTGGTCAAACGGTCGAAAGAGATGAAAAGAGCCTTTTTATCTGGGAATAGCAGAAGGCTTTTTTCCTTGATCCGTGGTTGTACTGGCCGTCAAGTCGGTGTAAGTGAGACCATATGTGAAAAAGATGGTTCACTTATTACCAGTCAATCGCGCCGACTTGACAGGTGGGCTGAACATTTTGAAGGACAGTTCAGTTGACCTCAACCAGACCATGTGGACGACGGTACCCGATTGGTCAGCTATTGCACTCCAAACGCTCTTCCGTCGGAAACATAAGTGGTCCTGGAGCTTAAGTTATTGAAGCGTAATAAGGCTCCTGGTCCAGACCTCCTCCTTCCTTCTCTTTTCAAGGATGGTGGGGAGAGGTTGATATCAGAACTGACAAGACTCCTCCAGACGATCTGGGAAACTGATGAGGTACCTCGTGATTGGTGCCCATCAACAGTCATTTCCGTTTTCAAAACAGGGACCCGAAGTCAATGTGACAACCACAGAGGCATCAGTTTGGTGTCTCTTGCGTTCAAGTTACTCACTGGTCTCATTTTACGTCGGCTCACTAAGCCCAGAGAAAGTCAGATACGCGAAGAACAAGCAGGATTCTGATCGGGTCGAGGTTGCGTTGATCATATTTTTACCTTGCGACGGATCTTGGAACATCGGCACTGTTACAGACAGCCGGTAGTCGTGGTCTTTCTGGACCTAAAGGCTACTTTCGGCTCAGTTGCTCGTAACGTTCTCTGGAGCTGTTTTCTTCGCCAGGGAGTACCAGAGAAATAAGTGAATCCACTGAAATCACTGTA
>JTDE01001033.1:126076-136733 GCA_014338405.1 Paragonimus skrjabini miyazakii | reverse complement strand
CTATATATATATATATATATATATATATATATATATATAGTCTTTGTACATCATTTTGCACTGGCACACAAGTAAAAGAACATTTCGCTTTATAATATGTCCACAAACGCAATTCCTTGAAGATCATAATTTCGTAACTACCACCTTCAGACGTATAGGGCGAGACGTGACAGTTAATCAAGTTACAAGGTTTATCAAAAATTCACAAAAGGTGATGTTATCTTTTTTGACATAGTTTACATTCATTCCTCAAAGCACTTTAAATCGTATGACAAAATTCTTCACGTATTAATTCCCAACTGTTTTCACCCACTAGACATATTCAGTATGTTTTTTCCACACAGGGTTCTCAGGTATCTATACTTTCGGTTATATAGATTTCTACCTATTGGACATCAAAGCCTCCTTAATTTGCCTGTTGTATTCAGAATAAACGGATAGATATTTATGAAGTTGAAACACTTTTACTTACAGAGATTACAACATTTTAGTTTGTAATGAGGTCACCTTCGACGTTCCCAAATCCCTACGAAGTCAGAGTTATCTTTCTAGTACCACCGTACTCAATCATGTTACCTTTCGAAGATAAATGTACTACAAACCACTAACATTACAATTGGTGCGACCGCGCAGGTATCGCAAATTTACTGGTTACTATAACAATAAACTTATGTCCTCTCCAATGTTGTGGGCTACCTCCTCTATAACAATAATGTTGTAAAGACGTATAGGCAAACATGTTTTCGATAATTCATCTTCAGGCCGGTACAATTATATAGGGAGTTAATAGAGTTAGATCGAGATATCGATCAGACTTATCACTGGTCAGTCAATTGGCGATGACTTGATTGGTCGGTTACGTCACGCTTGTCCATTGGTTTGACCGCGCAGGTTGGCAATCGATCCGGTGGATTTATGGCCATGGCTGGTGCAACGCTTGAACAAACCGTTTTTGATGACATAATACGGGGTCGAGCAGCTTGATTCCAGTAGCCTCGACAGTACAGAATGTTCTAATTCGGATCGCTTTTGATGAGTTCTAGTAGCTACCCTCTAGAATATCACTCGACCATTACAATATGTTCGAATTCGCAAAGCACACAAACGTTCCTGTGCTCATTCATCTGCTCTAGTGCATGTTGTGCAACTGTGTTAGCGATCATCTCATTTTCATCTCACTAGCGCCTTGAGTAGTGTTCACTGAGGTCTGTTTTGTACACTAAGTAAACCGTAAGCAACATTTGTTTCAATGTTCACTAGTCTTCCCGTTACAACTTCTTAACCGATTTAGCATAGAACTCGTGAATCACGTATTACCGATCGAACGAGCAAGGATTACGATACATTCCCTCTGTTTGTGAAAATTTTCTCTTCATATATTTCCACACATACTTATATACGTTGTTTCCAGTTCATGAGATATGTACGTACATCACGTGTCTCGAAATCTACTGCATAACTGAGAACCTATCATTCAGATGACGTAAAGCACAATGTGTCTTCTCTTTGACTGGAATTGATTATGATGGACTTCAAATGTGAGATCGAAACGATTAAGTTAAGGCATTCTTATTGATGAGGACAAACTGCGAGGTTTTAACTTCTGGCTTATTCTTGTCATGCTCATATACGTAAAACTGATGCTCAGATATATAACCATCGCATGGTAGCAAGACCAACAGTTAAACATTTAATTGCTTAGATATATTAACAGAGTCCGTTCCGCGACACTTGTATTGATTGCGACAGAAGTGTTGTGTTTGTTATCGTGCACTGCTTACATACGATCGATAGGTTTAAGTGCGCGGCAGACAAGCTGTGAGACGAAATTTTATCAATTCAGAAGATTTGTGCTAATGTAGTGTTGCTTAAGTGAATCAAGGGAACGATGTGATTCTTCTTTATAAAAAAAGGTATTTGTCTGATTGCAGATTCAAATTGCAGATTGTAAATTCAACTGAGTGGTTAACTCTTCAGCAATTTCATTGTAACCTGATTTTAGGAATTTTTTGAGCTGTGAGTTGATCTTCATTTCTTATCGTTTCTATATTTTCTCTGGGTTGACTTTTGTAATATCATTCTGAAGTAGAATATCAGTTTTGGAGAGAAAGGGACAGTACGATGTGTGGGCTAGTCCTTTTGTACCTTTCTCAGTCACGTAATCCCTATTACCTGGTAACTGTATAAAGTGGTCACAGCAGTTTTGCAGACCAGTCCGTATGTTACTATAACAGCCTTCTCTGTATAATGCGATGCTGTTTTCATAGGTATAAGCTTTGTGCTACCTTCTCAGTATTGACTGTTTTAGAAATACTAGGTAACTGCTTGTATGAATGAAAAAGCGACCCAAAAGCAGTACTTTGTGTTACTGGAACATCATAAGGATGCAGTATATAATTTCACACAATTCAGCAATGAAACGACTAGGACAAATAACTGTGCTATCTGTAAGGATAGACAGCGTGACAATGGTTTTGTTTTTTCGTAGTTTATGTTTAATCCGTTTGAGGTTAACAGATATTATCAAAAGATTATCCCTTCATTGTATGTAACTCACATCTAACTCTGTTCAAGCAAAAATCGTTGTTGCTGTGGTTACTTTGTCGGTTGTGGGACTCATGTTATCTTCCAACTTCAAAAGTGTGTTAAACAAAAGTTCTGACAACGACGGACAAGCTCAATTTCAGTAATAGACGAGAAATGGTATGAGTCTGAGGAAATCCTGTTGGTTCCAGAACGATGGTTTCCGTGTTGGTTAGATTAGACACGTCAGTAGTTCAATTGTTTTAATGACACACCGTTAAACAATTTAATTTGTCCAAGCGTCCATAGTTTAACTCTTTAACGTAGTTTTCTAATTAACGAACATTTTCGTAGCCCGTGAATGATGCTGTTTACGGGATTTTTGTAATTTTCGGTCTATGGTGAACAAATGGATTGTAAGTATCATTAAAACTACTGTTAAACATGTATACTGGTAGAAATAACGGTTGCTGAGACTAGGCTGCAAAACGCCTGAATTCGACCGACTTCACTAAATGACATTCGCACAAGTAAGCTCTCTAAATAAACCTATGCAAAGGGCATTGTAATTCTACACAGTAGCTTGTAGTTTTATAGGCGACTGCCTACCTCGAATAGGCAGTTGTTTATCTTCATAAATGCTACGGCACTTACTGGACTCTACGTTATTGAAGCCAAATCATGTCATATATTAAGGACCATACGTAACAGAATATATATGCCAAGTTGTAATACGATACCAATAACCAACTGACATACCGACGACCTTTGACTGAGCATTTTTCAAGCACATTGGAAATCAAAGCATTTTTTGCATGAGCCAAAATGGATTCTGATATAGTTGAATAAATTGTGCTCCACTTGATGATGATTAGATCGTTCGAAGGTCGATAACGCAGCGGTGTTCGGAAAGCTGGTATTTTTTTAATTTCAATCTACTGTTTACCACAGCTAGCCTGTGTCAAAGTAAATTATAAGCCAAATGTTTACATGAATAAGAAATGCCAGGAGAGAATTAATTCGATCCTGTGTCTATTCTGTGCACTTGTGATTGTCAGTTTATCAGCTAATCATAGAGTTTCGACACTTCTCTATGTGCATTTGCGAGTGTTTATAAGGTCACTCGTAGAACTGACTAGGACAACCTATCCCCTTTCATCAGCTTCATTTGGTATCAAGCAGTGAAGTACATTCAGGGGTGTGGTCAGGCCCATCCAAACGAATGAGGATCGGCACCAGCACTGTAGCTGACATAGCCAGAATGTGTGTTGATTACGAGGGCTTGTGAGTTCATCCATCCATTGTAAGACGCGTACCCCAATAGCAGGATCCGGAAGTTTTCATAGTCGATTTTGTGATCGCGATGGTTAAAACAAGTCCCAGTTCATTTAAGTTTAATGCTTCCCTAGGCAGTGGGTCTCCATTTATTCAGTGTTCGATGCTCTTAACTGCAATTGTCTGGATGTCTCGCCAATGTGTTCAGCCAGGTATTGTGTGGAATTTATCCTTTAACTACAGTTGGTGTGTTCATTTGGTTGTATTTGGATTTCTGCTTTCATCGGGTGATGTCGTGAACTGTAGTTAAAGCACAGGAATGTACCGATTTTGTTGTTCGTTAGAACATTTTTACTCACTTAAGACGTATCCATTCGATAGATTTTCCGCCCAAGACGGATCAAGCATCCCTATTTGTTGGTACCGCACTATGAATGAGTTTGCAAACTGATCTCTTGGCACTGCGACCGAACGGACAAATTCTTGTATATAACTGGCACTTTGCGCTGTCTGCGAGTTAGAAAACGTTTGCTTGTTTGATACATTGTGATTTTGCTGAATCAAAATATAGATATTGTTTAGAGTTTGTTGGTTTGTGATGAATGCTAACTTCATATATTTTGCGTTCGTTCAAGGTCATTCGACGGCCTAAACTATGTAGGTTGTGAAATTCTTGAGAACTTGGTGACAAGCTGGTAAACAACCAATCGAAAATGCACAGAACAGTCACAAGATAGAAGCCGTTTCTTACTACTATGTTTCGCCTAAACAGTTGATATAAGAATTTCCGTGGCAGAGGTTGTGCGTGGTAGCCAAAATTAAAAGAAACGTTTTCCCAGACACTACTGTGTTTTTACACACCTGAATAACAGAGAAGTAATTTTAGGACTATCTTCAGTCTCATAAAAAATCGTACATTCAGTTAGATAGTAGAGTTATACGGTAGCACACATGAACCGACGATACCTGTGATATCGATGTGGCATCCTCCTTTCATGATAGGGCAGAGTTCAAAACATCTAAGTACTCATATCAATATAAGACTGTTAAACTTTGTCCGTCTGTTTTCCACCACCGCTGTCTTCATAACATTGAGAACATGTGGTGAAAGTACACTTTTAGCGACAACAAAGTTCACCGAGGTTTTTTCCAGGCAAGCCTGGTATTACACAGGGTAGTGAACCTCACTGTGCGGATTTCGGCGACTCGGACAAGTTGAGAAAATGCTGACATCGCTTGCTACGTCATACACTTGTAGGAATTGAATTAGGCAAAGCGGACAAGTCAGTTGGTCAGCATATGACTGGTTTTGAGGTAATACAATTGTAACTTTAAAGCTCAGTTTGGTAGCACTTTACAAGTTTCGTCCCTATGGCCCCTGGATGATAACCACTGTAGGTTGGATACTCCATCAAAACTAATTTTAAAAAAGTCTAAATTATTGACGCTTCCGTTGTAAGGATTTTGACCACTTTAACTTCATGCCTGCTGTTGTCACTTCTGTTTCGTTCACTCTCGCTTTTACAACGCCTACACAAACCACGCCGTAGTAGTTTGGGTAAAATTGGCTTCCAACTGTGATAGTCGATTGCTCCTGTTGGGTTTCTTCTTCTTGTATTCATCCCATCAGATTTCTATTAGTAGTTGTTAAGGTTAGATTCATTAATATATAAACTCAGTTTCGATAAACTATCAGACTATGATCAGTGATCACACTTTGCTAACGTATGTATTTCACTCGAATAGTCCCGACCTTGAAGCTACTTTATCAACCTTTTTGTGAATAGCATTCTTTATCTAGCAGATAATCATTAAAAGTCACTTTATTAGTAACATCCGATCTATTTGCTTCCGGGTGAATTTTGCGTCGAAATTAGCGTCACTCTTTCGTCTGCTTCAAAACAGTGATGTATGACAAACAGAATGGACGCAGATCAGTAAACCCCATTAGAGTTTAACTTAACGACCGGTGGATGCAGTGGATCCGAAGGATTGCGTAAGTTCCCTTGCCTAGGTGAGTACTGAGCAAATTTCTTATGGTCCGCATCATTCATATTGTGCTTTTCTCATGCTTATCTATGATCACAACTTTGTTACTTTGTACACCAGTTGTTGTGACACCGGTGCATTACTACCTTTGATCCATGATCAATAAATTGAATAAAGTCCAAGTGACGAAGATCACATTTTTCACCCGTCTTCACCCACCTTATGAAGTACAACTCGAAGAAAAATGAGCTTATTTAAAGAAACCTTAATTCCAGATGCAAATACACGACAAGTTTGTCAACAGAAAAAACTTACTTTCTAACAGTCTACATTTGTACCACGTGGCTTGATTAGATTTGTCTTACTCTTGTGTAACCAAACCTCCTTTGATACAGAGGGATACCTTGAAGGTCCTTCTGCTTAAATTCTACGTCATGATGTCAGTAGCTTTCGGTTTTTACTAGAGGGTAGCATCAATCTCAAGTGATCATCGACTCTTGTCTATTCCCATACCGATTGAGTGACTGATTAAATTGAACATGCATTTCGCTTGCTAGTTTGTTAATATAAGCTACTCGGAAACAATGACAGGGATGAGAAAATACGGTTGAGGCCTAGGGTCATAGAGTGGGAATAACTACTATGAGCCAATAAACAAGGATCATTGGAGGAAACCGATGGTCACCATCTTGAAAGCGATTAAAACTACTGATGTTATGAGGGGAAGTATTGTGGCTGTAAGACCAGCTCCCTTTTTCTTACACTGTGTGTCTTGTAAGCAATACGATATACAGAGTGGAGCTGGGCACCATATATTGTGAGCCAAGACAGCAACGGCAGAGTTGAACACAATTTGATCAATGAATACTGAGTCCTACTAACCGGTTCATGTTTAATTTCAGAAATTGCTTCAACCATCTCATGAGGTAAATAGTGAGTGTTAGCGGGTGATGGTGTATGAGGAAGTTTTACTGGATTCAGCTGAAGATTTATATGTAGGTCTGAAAAGATTTAAGTAAAAAGTATGAGCAGAACTAGACAAAGTTTAAGAATGCAATGACTTAAAAACCTTAAAAATTTAGAATGTTGAAAACCAATAAATACTACGAAACGGGAATTATAGGTATCACTATCGTTAGACCTTACGCTTCAAGGATACAGAACAGTTTAAAAGTTGTGCTCAGGAGACCAGAAACGTTTAGTAGGTAACAGATCAAGATGAATAAGAATGTCGATCTAAAAAACATAAACAGTGAACTTTCCCACTTCAGCAAACTAGTGTTGCATGCAGAGACCACTGTACCTAGTAGTTTTACTTGTTATGAAAATCTATTCAGTTTATCGCTTAAGTAAAGCTCAACACACCAGATGGTGCAGCATATGACCAATCCAACGTTTCCTTAAGATAAGACATCAAGACTACACAAACAATTTGACTGTTTTCTATTTCGTTATTCACCAAGCCTATTGCTCTGCATTCGACCAATCAGCTTACAGCTTGTAACGATGCATGTGCTGTTGACATTAGCCGACAACAGACTTTGGTTTCTCTAATGCTGATGTATATCTATATCTATATGTATGTGTGTCTATTGATATATATCTACAGATCTATGTTCTTGATCCATGAATAGGAACTGCTTTCTGTAACCAATCCGGCGTGCTCTTCTTTCTGATGAGTAGTAGGGGATTTTGATTTTTATATAGATAGAAGATCACTCACAATTGATCGCAGCTGTCTCATTCCCATAAACTTTCCAGTCGACCCCTTATGACGTACGCGGACGGTACGAATCCAAGTACGATTGCTGGGGTCAGTCGAAGTCCCTAATTTCGAATAATCCAGTAAGGTATAAGTATCTCGCTGATTGGGATCTAGGGGAGATTTTGTATTCAGTTCGTAGTCAAGCACAGCCATCAAAAAGCCGCGGGTAGTGTGTACTGGTAAAAATGGTGAATAACACATTTGCGCTTGTTAAGTAGTAACATGCGTTGATTAGACCAGCCGACCAGCTTAGTAAGACAACCCTACTGGGACAGAAAGGAGAGTATATCTGAATGCCGAACCCGGGAGCTAACATTGGCATTGATAAATAAAAACATTTCCGCTAAAAGAGACATGGGACTCGTGACAAACAGAAAGATAAATTGATAAAGGGTGGGGCCGAAAGAACCGGTTCCAGATCTTATTGGAATTTCTATAATTTTGTTCTAAGCATGTTCTTTGACGGTTAAATCACGCTACATGGGACTAGTGGCTAATTAAGTATAATTACGTGAACATCTAACACAGGTTCATTCAGAACAATACAATATTAAACAAAACAACTCAGATCTATGGATGGACTTTTGTCACTGGCGGTACTCAGAGTTGATATTGATCGCAACCATAAAACGTACCGTAACAAACACTCCCTCCCGAACGCCCACAGATCTGTGACCCAAAAATTTCATGTCGTTTCCTACGTTATGGTCATTAATAAAAGAGGCAAAACCATCTTGTTTTTGCATCCCGGACTCATATTCATTGTCATTAATGGTACAATCAAACCTCAGTATAAGTCCCACTTCATAATGGTTCCACCTCTATATTTACGCCGTTTTTTGATAAACCGATTCACCAAAGTTCGTTAAGTCCAACCCTGGTAACGTTGTCATCTTGATATTAGCCCCACTCTCACTGCATAGAAACCACAAACATACTCATCTATTTTATAGCTTTACTAGATACGAATTTCGCAGAGAAAACAAAACAGACGGACTCAGTAAGAAAAAATTCTCGCTAGGTGAATGACTAGAAAACTTGAGATGATATCACACCGGTGCGTGCTCAATGTTGACCGAACGGTCAGTCACCTACAACGTTGTAGTACTAGGCAAAGATTAACGCATCAGACCATTAATAAACCTAGTAAACATACATAATTCCTGGTCAGATATGAAACGGTTTGCTTATAGTGGTAGAACCGACGTCAAGATTCCGATCTGTTCAGGCTGTGAATGTGATTAAATTGACAGAAAACCAAGTGGAATGAGTACTGTGAATACGCCGAGTTCAGTCGTGATATTAAATGAGTAGTAAACAAGTTTGTTTTGAGTGTTTTATCTTCAGGTTGAATACAGTACTTGTATATGGGATTCGTCATGGGCGGTATATGGTACATCAGTGGATTAAGTGATGACAATCATTAATGTCGACCTGATTTGATTCATGAGGTTTAGTTACATAACGCGGGTTATACAAGTTTTGTGGGAGAATCAACACGTTCACGTGATAGATAGGGCAAGCTGACAAACAACGCGGTAGGGCCTACTGCGTCGCTTGTCAATATACTAGATCACAAAAACCGTAGACTGACTTATCCTTCCAGAATGACCTCCTAAAATATGTCACTGATGTAGTGATTCACAGTTAGTTTTTAGCAAATGATGACATCAGACAAAAGACGATTCAATATCCGATTCATGAACACGATTGCATTGTCGATACTGATGGGGAAACAACACAACCTTGTGAGACATCAGTAGACCGTAAAGGTGACACTTACCACCGGTAACATCACTTGGCAAATCACAACACTCTTAACTCCAAATTCACATTGCAACGAAGGAGCTATATAGCTCCGGGGAAAAAAGACAGTAGAGTGTCAAATAGGCAACTGAATCAGTTTAAAGATAAGCATAATATTTATGGGAAGATTAGACCAACAAAGATATACAACTCAACATTATATAAGGAGTTAATAGAGTTAGATCGAGATATCGATCAGACTTACTACAAAGAAACCAGGTCATTGGTCAGCCAATTGGCGATGGCTTGATTGGTCGGTTACGTCACGCGTGATGTAACTCAGCATTATTTATGAAACAATATGGATAACAAAACAGTGAGTTCATTGTTTCTGTGATTTTCATATGGCAAAATATATTTGCAGCTCGTGCAAATATATATTCTACACGTGTTGTTTACTGTTCAGTGTTCAGTACAATACGATATAGAAAAATTTTCAAGTGTTTCGATGAAAATGATTGGGTATTGGGGGAATTATCAAGTAATAGAAGCAATCCCTTATGCCCCGTGAAATCAATTTGCAGTGTTACATTTAAGAGTCATGTGAAAGAAACATATTAACTTCATTTCACAGGATTCATGTTTTTATTTGAAACGGTCAGACTATTCTGTCCGTGTAAGTCGTTAATGAACATGGCTCATTACGGAGCCTGTACGAAGATTTTCGTGTACATGGCATATTCACTTGTTACAACCCGTCTGGCTAGGGGTAGACAGCAAAACTGAAACTTCTGAACAGAGGTCAGGCAGACAGCTACCACTGCATCGTTCGGTTGAACCATGTTGACAAGCCGTTACAACCAGCTGCAAAGATTAGAAAAAATGAAGCGATATTATCTGCGGCCACAACTCAAAATAGCCGTCAAATGAGGTATGTGCTTCGGACCAATTAAGGGGGCGTGACATTCCTTTGCACATAAGAGTGGTGAGTTGATTGGTTTTTAGACACACCCGCTAACAGACGAATTAGCTAGACCAGGTTAACAAAACCCTTTCGGTAAGTAAACAGTAAAAAGACTTTGAAGGTTTGGTTCACGTAATAGGCATTCACAGACAGTCATATATACTGTCCGCAAGTTCTGATCATCTTCGCCTGGGTGATGTTAACAAGCTGCTGTAGTCGGCACTAGTGAGAAAACTGTTATGATACTGAGTGCAACTGATGTTCCAGTTGACGGTTGTATACACGGTTGTGTTATTAGCCACGGAACGGGTGAATGCCTACAATCATTCTTGTCACATCAAATTCGTCCTAGATCGGACGGCTTGTAGCACAGCTTAGCGGAATCAGGCGACTGT
>JTDE01001033.1:106680-125976 GCA_014338405.1 Paragonimus skrjabini miyazakii | reverse complement strand
TACGTAATTCATTTGACGTTGTTAACCAAACGTAACATATAGTTACGTATAAACAACCTTGTCTGGTTTCATTATGTTGAAACGTAATCGTTCAAAAGGTAACAGCGAATGCATAAACGTAAAGGAGCTGGCGGTTGTCGAACCTAGAATCTGCTCTAAGTTCTGTTCGGTGTCTTCTTCCCTCTGAGGTTAGGTCTCCAATCTGAAGTAATTTTACCAAAGAAATTAACGTCACAACTGTTCAACAAACAAAACCGTTCGAACGCATTGGTTGCAAAAATAGTATGCATTAATAAGGTCAAAGAAAGAACATCTTCAAAACACTCATCTGTTAAGTGCAGATGAATGATCGATATACCATCAAATACCGGTGATTTTATTAACACTGGGTCAGGGACAATTTTCAGTAACGAGGTTCAAATGAATTAAACTTTGGCTCAAACAGGACTGACCTCCAACGATCAGGGATATTGAAAAAACGTGAGAGGTATGACGCCAACCGTTAGCTTATAGGTATCGTTTAATATAGCAACCATTGACTGTTAGGCAACACCTTTCAAAACTGTAATATTCAGTTCCCTCACAATCAAGAGAAGTATTGCTTGAGACAGAGATTGTGCTGATGGGCTCTACACTTATAAACTTACACAGAGCATTGCCAGTGCCGACATTTTCGCCTTCCAAAGAAGGCTTACATGTCCAAGAAGTCAATACAATATTTCGTTTGGTTGTAGAAGATTGTGTTTCTTGGGTTTTCATGGACATTTTGACTCCCTCTACACAAACAGTATGCGAGAACCACCTTGGAGTACCAATGTTGTTAACCGAAGGTGAACGGAATGTACCTTACTACCCCATTGTGCAACTGTGTTATTTAAAGCTGACAGTATATTACAATGCCGACAGAGGTCAAGCCATCGTGACAGTAATTTTGGACAGAGCTCGTGGACCAAAATACTCTGGTTCAAAATTGAGCGGATGGTACTAAAATATGCTGACGAAAGCAAATCTTTTCATGAAATGCCATAAGTTGCTAATCAACACGGAGGTATTCTGGTGCTATCACATGATATATCAGAGTTCAAGTAAACTCAGTTCCCAGGTTTCGGACAGAAACCGGCGGGCCATTATGTTCACGAAACGATGGAGAATGGAAGCTGAAATTCACCCTCAAGGACAGTGATTGTCTCGTGTATATTGTGGCTCAGAAGACTCAGTCAAGAATTCCTCAAAGGCAGTCAAGTCTTGGCACTATAATAGCAGGTTGCGGGCTAGCAGTTTGCATAAGACATCATGTTATGATCATGTATCCATCGGTTACACTGACTGGACTACAGCCATTCAAGGGTGTCCTGCTTACCTTTCTGTCATTGATCCGATAACTTTCAAACAGGCGAGTTTTTCGTGGCTCAGGTACAGGAAGAACGCGGGGTGATTGTCACTTGTCTGCCTCACATCCCCTAACCAGGTGCCTAAGGTGCTGTCACCTATAAAGGTGCTTGTAACCCGAAACACAGTGAAGTCGTAACCACCAGTTTTCCATTTCTCCTGCGTCAAGGTTGGCATTGAACTTCCATTAGTCCATCACTTGCTCTTAATCCCGCGAGTTCGGTTACCACATTTCCATAAAAATATTTTAGACTCATTAATTTTCCGAGTTCTAGGTGACTGGATTGATTGATGTTGGCAGTCACTGATTGCTTGCTTTAGGTGCGGCCGAACGGGTCGCACATTGTAGAGCTTGTGTTACTTTTGGTCACTTTTCCCACGCTCCTTATTTTAGTTGATCTGTTCCACATTAGCCACGTCACACGTTCGTACGTGCAACAAATAGATGTAGTTTACAGTTGTTGCCTAAGAAAGTGGACATAGCGGATGGAAACTGGCCAATGCGTTTCAAACCACAGGCTTTTGCGACAGAAATTAAGCACCGCCAGTTGATGGAATTAAGGATTTATCACAAATCAGGTTCAAACATTTTCCGACTAACTATGTAAGTGGTGTGTTTATTGATCATAGTTCTCCCGGAAGCACGCAACAGACACGAACTAGGTGACTGTGCCTTTAACAGCTTTTCCACGGGCTTTATAGCCTCAGTGTAGGTGTATCAACAAGCAAGCGTCTAGGATGCTGGGCCGAAATATATTTCCGAAACAACAGAAAGGTTTCTTGGACATGTTCGTACGTACTGAGTAATGTTGTAGAGATACCAAAAAGAAAACAAAAAAATAGTAGGGTTTCACTTCGTTTCAGATGGAGTTTGAATACTTATCTATCGTCCTTCAGTGTGTCTGTTTTACGTACAGTATTATTGCCCTGAAAATAACATCATCTCTCGTCGATAACTGGCTATCTAATTGACGGTCAGTTTTGTCCAATGTTTGGTGAAATTGCTGATTGGCTAACAGAGGTTTCAGCAGTAATCGTGTGTAAATTCCGCAATCCTCTATTGGAAATAAATGTACATTATTCCGACGAAACCAATCAATTTCCCATATCACTTCTGTTCAAGTGGCTGTCGGAGTTACTTATGTCGAACAGACAGACATGGTCGATTAATACAATGAACGACAACGTACCTAGCATAATGTCCAATGAGTGCGCAAAAACTGAAGTGTGTTGGTCCAGATACATAATTTGCACATCAGAAGACAACAGTAAGAAGGTCGATTTGATCAATTTCGTTGAATACCAACCACGTGGAACTTTGCCAGGGGATTTTAATTGTGTGATTCACTATCTTTCTTGCTGTGCTGTCAATATTTTCCTTACTCCATCCAAACTGCACATATGCCTTATCAGTGTAGTAGCTCGTCGGATTAATAGATTAGTGATACAAAGTAAAGGAGTAGGTACAACCGATGACTGCTAATACATTCAAACCCATCACGATTGCCCGTCGACCTCTGTTGTAACGCTAGTTAATACGACCTCAAATTATCCCGACTGATTGCAAAAGACTCAGCAATAAGGTACGACAAAAGTTCTTTGTATATTGTCAATAGGGCATTATATATGAAATCAACACAGCAGCTGGCTTCATTGGCTTGGCTTCAGTAGCTTGGCTTCGGCCTTGAGGGACGACTGTGTTGGTCACCCCATGACATGTTCCAGGGTTGTTGTTCGGTCCATGCATGTCCTGTCTGGTGCACTTGTTTGACCTTTCGGTGAGCGCCGTGATGCGCGTCCCAGTTGAGATCATTTCGTCTCGAGGCGCTCGTGACAACCTCATGGAGGATAACTAAAATATGTAAGTCTGTTCGTAGGCGTTTTCTATACATTGTTAGGGCAAAATAGATTATGATTCACGCCAGACCAGGGAATTTATTCTGAGGAATATTCAATAGAAGGTTTATGTCTTGAATCGCTTCGGATCAACGCTATCAAGTAATGTATTGGGCAAGTAAACAGTGCCCTACATCCGTCTCTTGTTGCAAGTGTGAGTTCCAAGAGGATAGTAGAAAGTTCGCCTTCGAACTGAGGCATCTGTGACTATTGACTTAAGTCACGTGTACCCACTTACGAACCAAAGACCATTTACACATAAAAAAGCAAACCTTTTTTTTAGTGCCTTACAAAGTAGCGGCTGACCAATTGGCATAGCCTGAAGTACACTGCTTTTCCTCATATTCACCTGGTCATGTCCCAAGAGTAAACAGTTGTCGTATTGTTCTTATGTTGATTAAAGTTCCTGGGTTCGGATAATCGGTATTCCGTTCCCCAGTAGATCCGTGTAGTCCGGGAGTATTACAGTTTGTGTGTGTTCATTCTATTGCACGACACCGAATGGTGTAACGCAGATTATTTTATTCTCCATCTCTTAGTCTAACCAGTGTGTGAATAACATAACTGTTTAACCCTACTTTCGGTCCTTCATCATTGTTTGAAGACAACGGTGTATTCTTGGCTACCTATAGGCTGGATTCACTGGGAGTATACTTTGTTTAAGGGTCTGCGTACTTAACTATACTGGGAATTGTTTTGATATGATCCCAGTAGTAATAGTGCATGTACAACTACTTTGACGGCTGTAACAATATGAAACTTTTTTGTCCACTACACTGTACTAATACCAATCGGAGTTTATGGTACGAAATACTCTTCCTCACAAATGGAAACACCATCATAGAAGTAACAAGTTTATCCTCTCTGCTAGACGTTTCCCGTCAGAGAGAGAGAGAGTGTATTTTATTATTGGGATTAAATACACAAGGCAAACTGTGTGCACACATTCACAGTTTAGAATGCTAGTCGCTTTTTTATACTTTCACAAATAAAACCTATATAACTAGTTTAATTAAGGCTTATATAATGTCATCTGTTACAAACCAGATACTAGCCAAATCTTTTTAAAAGGAAGACTGACTCGAAATGGCATTTCAAAAGACGTGAATTTGGCAACATATTCAATGGATGGCTAAAGACTTTGTACTACAGCGTACTTTTTGTTCCACCATGTTTATGTTTGTTAGCAGCACATTTCAAATTTCATAACTTTAGCTACAGTTCCGTGATCACCTAAAGTCAAATGAAACTTAAAATGCCACTTCAGATCTGATAGCTCGAAAACCTGCAACGGTAAACTGGAGAGACAATTCTGTCGTCACATAATCTATCCAAATATTGAAGTGTCTTATGATTCGTTTGGCTTACTGTATATCATTCGTTTTTCGACTAATTCAAGTGAAAAAACGGACGCTATATAGGACAAAACGTCATGTCCTTTACGCAATCTGCACGGAGTCGACAACAGGTCCCATTGACTGCATGGTGTTTTCTGAATGTTGAACACCGAGTCACTGGTTGTGCAACATTTGTGTTCTTCTGCGTTACCAGCAAAAGTGGGCTGCTGCACCTCACCGGTAGCTCCATCGTAGAAATCGTACACCCGATTTTTTGTGAGCCGCATGAGTTAATTTTCAGTCTACTGTTACCATGGTAGTGAAATCCGACTATACGTCCATTCACAGGGCGCTGATCGTCATGTGTACAATTGCATTAACTGGCTTATTAATGGGTTACTGGGTCTGGTTATAGAAAACCATTAACTTCGATATGCGCTTGAACAGGTGCTGCAAACTGTCGTAAACTTCGTGCAAACACTCGCCAAGCTTAATGAAACCCAAAATGACAACGTACAGTCTACAGGACCAAAATCAAAATTCCTTACAATTACCATGGGCGTGAACTGAAATCATCTAGTTCCTTTCCATTTGGTTGGACTAAGAATATCAACCTCCAAACGGGGTTGCTCACACACATTGCGTTAGCGTCTCCAATGAAAAACGCATTGACGATCTACTTAGAACATAAGTGGCGAACTCAGTGCAGTTACAGGATCAGAAGAACACAGTGACAAACGTTTTTCTTATCCAGTAAACCTGACCATCTCGAACTGAGCCTATAACTGTACGTGGATGCCTTGTTTTGCGGAGGTCGTTTTCAGTATATACTTGTCGTTTTTATAACTACCAGTACAAAATAACCTCAATGATGTTGCGGGTTGTCTTGGGAGGGTTTCGATTCGCCTATTTATTTCTGCGGATAATGCACATCTTTTTCTTGTGGACTGAAAAAAGCTGTTCATGTGTGATTGACTTGCAACCTAGCTTGTATCCAACACAACCCAGAATTCCCCGGGAATGCTTTTATAAAATAATTTGTGTCAGTGACCACCAGCGAGTTGGTATATGGCAGTTTTGACCTTGATAGCTAATATAAGCATCATGTACACCAGAGAATAAGATTCACTACCGCTGATTGTGTACTAGAATCACAGTCCAGACATGCATACACTGTACTGGAGTATCATTCTAACACTTGTTTTCCTGTGGTTGGTTCCATCCTTCGGCGTGCATGGTCCTAATAAGACTCATCAAAGTTAAAACAGCTGCCCACAAATTCGCTGTTTTTCACATGGCCGTCTTGTACAAAAGCTTAACTCCCATTTATTTTGCTGGTAGAATCAACCCAAATTAAAAATTTGCCATTTTTAGGTCTGTGAATAGCTAATACTTTCATCAATTTCAACAAAACGTTCCGAAGTTGTAGCAACTATCATCTGTCACGCCCCGTACATTCAACACCTGACCTGGTCTTTGTTCCCAGTCGTCAAGCCAAAGTATCCAGACGATTACTAACTCAATATCTTAGCCTCTCGCCCTTGATCTCGTGATCACTTAAGCACTCAGTCGATCAGTCAGAATTGAGAATTATCAGTCGATCCTGACAGGTCACAACTTTGACCTTCGATTGTTAACAGCAACGTTGACAAAGTACTTACTGTGGTTTTATCTCAGCTCTATTTTTATAACCTTGAACTCTGCACAGTTTGCAAGTAAATAGGGATTAGCTTACAAGTTGTTGTCAGTATGTGTGATTTGTTTTGGGAATTCTAGTGCCTGGTGACGTGGGTTTTAATACTGGTGTCAAAGATTTGATGATTAAGAATTACTACCGTATGTTATGACTGAAAGAAGTAGTTTTGAGACTACCCGCTCTTCAACTTATGAAACAAGTTGTTCGCAAAACTGTGTAAAATCACGAGACACAAAATTTGGTATGATTGATTTTATCGTGAAATCATAAGCCATCAATAAAAACCAAGAATGATAAATTAGTCTGCTTTGCTAAGCAACACGATACCAACATCTTTATGAGGCTCAGAAATTAAAATGTTCTCGTTTCTTCTCCAGTTCTCCACTACTACTAGATGTTCTCTCGTGAGAAATTGTTTTGAGGTCGGACTACAACGTAAGTACTGATAACAAGTTTTCATTAGCGTAAATTTAAGTTGTTCCGCATTTCGCGTTGAGGTAGGATCGAGATCAGACAACTGCACCTCTAAATCCAGTTGCCTAGTTTTACGTTGTGTACAGAAAAACTTAGGGCCTAGCGAATATATTTCGAGTATTAATGTGTCCAGATTCAAAGAAGAAAAATTGTGGACGTACCGTTCTGGATTAGTCGGAAAATCCGAAGAAGGCTTGGTTGGACTGATCTATTTGAATAGTATGTCCAATCCCTTTTCACTCCGTTTCATTGCAATCCGTGCGGTGTAAGCTTCAAAATTAGACCGCTATTTGGGTGGTAATCGTTCGAGAACGAGTAGTGCCTTCGCAAGATTAATTTCCAATTCGCCGAGCAAACTGCGCGTGGTATCCTGTTCAATAAGTGCTTGACGTTGCAATGAGGTCAGTTACCAATACTTATGCTGTAGTGCGGCTTCAAAACAAATTCTCACGATAGAACATCTCATAGCGATGGAGAACTTGTGAAGAAACGAGAACGTTTTCATTTTTGAGCCTGATAAAGGTGCTGGCATCCTGCTGCTTAACAAAGCAGATTATACTGACAAAGTGTACACCATATTAGAAGATCAGACCAAGTTTCAGAAAATGGAGAAAGAAAAAGATAAAACCCCTCAGATCGATAAGGCAATATCGAAATTCCTACAATAATAAATTAATTGAAAAGCAGCTTTTTGAGTTCATATTCAGAAAAGGTGACGGGATTTGTGCACTCCATCTCCTGTATATTATTGTTCATCAGCATTCCGTCATTTTTGTAAGAGTGCACCTTTAGATTTTCTTTATTCTAAGAATTTTGCTCGTTTCAGTGCAAGTTACTTATGATGATATCCCGTAGGTTCTCCATATGGTCAGTGTCGGAGTTTATTGTTATTCATTCCAGATATTTAAGATTTTTTTATATAAAAACCGTTATACTGGCATTAGCTACCTGGAGGATTACGCCTTCACAGGTCAAACGACCTGCAAAACAAAAACAAAATTGTCTCAGGCATGACGTTCTGAGTAGATGACGTCTACACTAGATCCATTATTACTGTTGACCCTGTCTTGCTCAGTCCTGTGATCTTGTTTGACTAACTTGTTGTCGCTGTTATTCTGACAGTTTGCATCCAAAATACTAAATTCTCCAGTTTGCTTTTCCCAGTCATTGATATTCACCCACGTGCTCATTCATTTGTCATTGTCTGTCAATCGCTGCCTCCCCCATCCCTGTGAATATGACATTCTTACTAGTCGTTGTTACATTGCCATCAGTTAATCGATCTGCCCTAAAGCCGACTACTTAGTCACACATCAGACCTTTGTCTGTTGATCTTCTGTTTGCAGTTGTCGTTTACTTGAACACTCGACGACCTATTGCAGTTAGTTGTTCTACTTTGTCCTGGGAACGCAAACAAACTGAAGTTCGTTTCTTGCACTCGATCATACTGTTTATATTAATAGTAACACGCCTTCAGCGACTTGATTTGGTTCTAATATTCGGTGTTGTTGGTTACACGTGCTTCACTCAGCGTTTGTTTCTGTTCCTTCAGCTGTTAGTCCTCCCCAAAACATCAAACAACCACTGTTAGATTTCTGAGACGTGTAATATTTGTCTCCTCCTCGTGGATCTTTCCAGTAAACTTTCTTAACTGAGGATACCACACTGCTCCCACGAGCGCACCACTTGACGTTGTACTCTGTTCATTTTAATTAATGCAGTGTATGTGTTCCAGGTATTGTTAATTTGGATGTGGTACACCACTGAGTGGTTTCTATAGACGTCCCACAGAAACTTGTGGTTTCAGTATCCATTTTTGTTGAGATTCACTCAATACTATATTCGAAGCAGAACAACCGAGTCTTTCTCCATTCTATCTGGATAATGTCTTTCTTCTCCGTGATCGTATATGAACGCATTAAATGGGATTTACCAAAGATGAGCTGGCAACCCTCTTGTACCTTATCTCAAAACTGACAATCTCTCGCTGTCAATTTTCACGTAGTAGTGGTCTGTATTCCCCAGCCCATTTGCTCTGAGATGTGTATCTGACGTGACCAGCCCAAAGTCAGTGACCTTGAGTAAAGATTCACTAGTGAGTTAACTTCATCCACTCCGCAGTGTAGAATACACATCCACCATCGATCTCATAGTGAACAGTACTCATCGATTCAGTGGATGAAATAACCAAGTTGCTAAGTTTTGTCGACCAGCTCTAGCACGGGTAGCTTAAATTATCATTGTAAATAGCATGCACCCGTTTTTACTCTTTACGGTTACTTTTAGTTCAATTTTACTTTCATTACCAACTTACCAACATTACGCTTTGTGCTTTACAAATTTCCGTAAAAGTATAGCTTCATAAGTTGACAGAAGGGGCCAGAATCAGTTCAGTTATCTCACGCAACTGTAGCTAGGTCCTGATGATCGTTCTCAAACAGACTTAGATAGATCGATTTTGTTCCAGTTTGTTCTAACCCAGCGGATAGAAAAATAGTTTTAATGAGACTTCAACGGACAAGCCCCGGGGTTACCGACGAAGGTACTCATCCACTAGATAAATGGTATGCTCCTAGAACAAACGCGATGTTTCAATTTCACACTCACCCCACACATGCCATATAAATTACAGTCTGCAGACAAATATATTATCTGCACTTTTTGCAAGTTCACGCATTTCAGCAGACTAAACGAATATTTGATCCCATCTGTTTCAATTAATGCACCTACGTTTCGCAAACAGCCTATCACAGTTTCAGCTCCTTTATTTGGGTTATCCGTAGAATGATATGAACGCGGTATAGACGATGCATTATAATGACAAAACCATGTGGGATACAAACTAGTAAACGCACTTTTGAATACCTCCACCGAGAAGTACTAATCCGTCGTTTTTTGTTTGTTTTTTTGTTTAGTGCCACGTACAGTTTACTTTCATCATTAAGACTGACTAACACTTGAGGGATCGATGTATTTCAGGCACCTGTTCACCACTACATTATACTCATACCATCACAAAGAGACCGGATTTCGTTGCAACCTGACATTTTGTAAAATGTGATGACCTATTGGGCTAAACGTTACAAACCCCTCAGACAGAAGAGAAATATCGTTCTTAGTTTAACACACAGAGCTATAAGAATGTGCACAGATGACATGGTTAAATCAGAAGTGGTGTTTTTACGGCGGATATTCGCAGAGAACGCCTACCCTCACAGAACTGAAAGTTGAGCTCCCGTTTGCGAAAAAGAAGCTGGTTTACATTATGTTAGGCTACAAAGGCGAGACGTTGGTTGAACCGGTGACTCGTAGAATAAATAACGTAAGTGAAAAGACCTACATTGTGGCACATCTATGAATTTCGTTCAAATCCAACCTGGTGGTCCCCGTACAACTAAAAGGTATGTTACTTGACAATGTGACCTCATTTTGTGTTTACTCTTTCACATGCTGCTGTGGAGCAGGTTACGTCAGTCATACAACTAGGTGCCTTTCTCAGGGGATATTTGAGCACTAACCCACATGGTTGATTGAGGGCGGGATGAAGTTCATTTCGAATGCAAATCTGGCTCACCTTGTTGACTCATGGCACCAAGTCTTACCGGTAGTGGCTTTCCAGCCCAGCCTGCCCATTCGTCAATCCAGAGGAGTCAAATTTCGCATTCTGGCCACCGCGGAATCGATTGGGATTCGACTGCGCAATCCACAGTTGTGCGTTCAGAAGACATTTGTACAGGCCCTACGGTTACCATGGTCTCCCGTTACAGATTGGACGCCTCCGGAGGTCAACTTTGTTGCCTAATTGTCTTCCAATTCATAACCGCGTGACATAATTATGTGACTGAATAATTGTTTAGTTCCGTTCATTGTTCATTACTAATGAGTAGTTTGGCAGATTTATGATTTTAGATGAGACCCAATTGTGAAAAGTCAGAGCTTCGGCTGGATTCGAATCAGCGACAGAAACAACATGCCTCAACGCGGCAAGCGCTCTACCGGCTGAGCTACGAAGCCACACTGGGAGCTCGGAAATTTCACATTTGGACTCGGTTACCCACCCGTCCCACTGTCTCATATGGAACCCACCAAATGATCCAGGGGATCTACTGCTCCGGCAGGACCATTGTTTTGTAAACCTCACTTTCTTCTCCTACTGTAATACTTAAATTAGGGCCTGGGTTTTCCTCCCAGTTCGTGACTGTATGACGCAGCTGGTTTAATGTCAGTTATTACTATTGTTATTATCGTTCATACTATGTCAACTACTAAGTTTTTAACGGACTGTTTGATTTGTGAAGGTTCTCATTACTTTTAAGTGTCAAATCTACAGGAATGCCAGTAAGTTTAATGGAAAGATTGCTAAGGAACAACTCCCAAATTTCGTAACCCATCCCTTTTTAATACTGGCTTGCTGCAATAGTTACACCCAGCCACCCTTAAATTCACCATTGACATGGATAGACCATCTACTGTTCATTTACCTGATATGAGGGTCATATTTCCGGATAACTGGTAAGTTTCTACGGAACTGACAAAATTTAATATCCGGAAAGATGTACTTAACCGGTACGGATATGACAAAACTTGGTAAAGTGCAATAAACTGCTACAAAACTTTAAACGGGAAGGAGAATCTACGTCACCCTTTGGGATAGCATGATAAAAAGCTGTTCTTAAATGAACGTTTGAACACCAAATCAATCTGTACCAAATGAAGCGGAGACATATATAACTTATGACGTCGGTGTACAGTTCAATTTGCCACAATGGTCGAAACACGAGAATACTTGTACGCAGATTCATCACAAGCGCTAGCTTTTGTATTTACCGTATCTGACGAACAACCTTGAAGTTTTAATCTTAAGAGCATCTGAATAGGTGCCACAGTAAACAGCATCTGAATAGGCGCCACAGTAAACAGCCGCTTAGGAAATATACACAATTTTAAAAACATTTCTTGCATTTCGAGAGTGAGGTATGAGGATGCTCCAAGATAAACTGCTAATTAATAGAAAGTACAAATTTAAAAAGATAAGGCAGCAATATTAATAATCGATATTGAAGCATTAGCTATATAGAATGCTAAGAAATGTTGGTGGTTGCAAAAGTAGTTAAAAATTTAACTACTGTAAAAACTGAGGGGTGTAAGGCCGATGCGACGCCCGCATCGACACGATGAATTCAAGAGGGCGGAACTAAACATTTTTGTGCTAAATTGCAGAAAGTTTTCTGAGTAGTCAAATGTGGCATGCGACAGACAAGCTTATTCCAAGTCATTCATTGTCGAACAAGATACGTAACTCAGCTTCACTGATCCAATTCACCAATTATGACAGAGGACATATACGGCGAGATCCTAACATGACGCTTACCCTCTTCAATCACGAACGTGAAACATTAGCATATATAGAATATACAGATAGTGACAACAGTAGAGATGATCAACGATTGGGTTTACGTGAAGCAAGGTGTGCCATCAATTCCGGGGCAGAAAAACTACATGAGTCAACAACTTATGCACACACGGGACCGGACGACGAGTACTGATTAGCATTGCATCGGAGAGTGCAGGCAATTAAGGCTTCCGGTTGCGCAGTAATGCGTGAAACGAATTGATGAAGTTAACAACATGGCCTGTTTCCATGATGTGTTTTGCAACAAGTGAGGTGGGATTTCGGTTTATCCGTTCTGTTGTCATGGCCTGTTGTATCATCCTACGCCTCAGCCACCTAGACATACGTTTAGCTATTCTTTGTCGTGGACAGCCGTTTGTTCTGCAGATATAGACGTCACCGCAACTGTAAGTAAACACAGAGAACAACTTGGTAGGTCACGATTATGAACAGGCTGACCAACACTCCTAGCTGTGAGTAACAACAGCATTTTAGCCGCAAGGTGTGTACCAGTCTGAACAGATTATAATTTTCGACTTACCTCAGTTATGACGTAGTCGCGTTTTAAAGATAGATTGAAAAAGACCTGCTTTTTAGGGGAGGTACTCACATCCGCGTTGATCGGTCTTTTCTGTTTGTGAATATCGACAAACTTCTCGGGATATCCGTATGCTAGCAACACCTTTTTTAATCTCTCCTCCTCTTCCTGCAACCAATAATTGGTGCCGGTCAGTTAAGCCCTGTGAAGTGTGGTCCGTACCAGCCCTTATTGTTGAACAAACGGCGCAAAAGTGAAAATCTATGAGTACTAACCGCTCCAAATATCCATATGGTGCATTCAGTGTAGCACTCAGTTATCCAGTTGTTTAGTTAATAGTGTCTAGAACAAATAAACGGTCGTTTGTTTCTTCTTCATGAGAAACAGAAAGACTTGGATAAAGGCAATTTAAAAAGTTTAAAATTGAATCGAAATTAATATTACTAGTGAAAATCGAGATATCATCTACATATCGCTTATAGAGGCTAGCACCGTCTACAGCATCAGACAGTTGCCGCTCAATCATTCCTTGTAATACATTCACAGGTGTTGAACCAAATGACCTGTCCATCGTTACAGTATAACTTTGTTTATAAGGTGACCCTCCAAAATCAGAACGGATTTCCTCTGTGCAAAAAAGTATTAGTTCTTTAAGGTATTCAACTGGGATACAAAAAGGTAAATTTCGACAAAAATAACATCGCACAAAAAAGCAAGTGTTTCTCCGGGGGGGTAGGGGTTAACGTTTGAGCATGAAGATGAATCTACAGTTACTTCATAATTATGAGGTCAGTTGGGAGTTCTGTAGGTCATGAGGTAAGTGATGGGCCATGTCAATTACAAGATTTTAACAAAGCATTTGTGCTTTCACAGGGCTGGAATAGCCGATCGAATTCCGATCGCCTCGGATGTGGACGGAATTCGGCATCTCACACCTTTCTGTTGAATGTAAATGATCTGGAAGTAACGAAGTGTGACACAACCATAATGATAATTCTCCAGGACGGATGGTGGTCACGACTACTTTCAAGTAAGAGTCTCGTCCTGTAAACCATACAGCTAGTACCACAGAGACAATTAAATGAGTATACACAAAAAGAAGCAGTTGAAACAAGTATATTGACTTTTAACGGTAGAGAGAGTGCTGAGATAAGATTGAAACCGACGAATACTTTGGTAGCTTAAAAAGTTCTGTTGGCAAATCTATTATGTTACAACAAGCGTATCGCTTTTGAACGGCAACGCTGCTTTGTATCAGTAAAAGAGTGGTCTTACCTGCTCTCACCGTACCCAGCGTCTTTCTGTAGTATCTCAACAAAACACCATCAGTGTCTTCATTGTTGCACGCATTACATCATTACATTATTTCACTGGCGCAATCCAGATCAACGATATTTCCGTTGCCTTCGATATTCGAGCGTAAAGACGACCAACACATTTCTGTCCGATTCTCTCAAATGCTGTTTGTCCCTTCACAAAGAGATCTAGATCGTAAAGTTAGAGATTTTCTCGGAAAAAATTTCTTATATCTTAGAGCTTAACAAGCTCAGTTACGTTTGCTCATCTGTACCTACTTTGGGGTCCATTTCTTAAACTTTAGGCGCCTGTAACCCTACTAGCCGAAGCGATTGAGCTCAAAAGTAGTCTTGATTGTACCGAAAAATCCGCAAAGTAAGTTGTAGAAGGTCTTCCAATGTGCTGTTTGACACCTTTTACTATGCTCACAGCTTGATCCACTCTTCCGATACAAAGTCCATGGTCCGCTTCTACATAGAGATGAGGCGTGTGTATCAACAGTTTTGTTGCTGTCTTCAAGCAGTCGCTCATCCAAATGTGTTTTTTGAGATGGTCAAAAGTAACGGTCACAGTGATTAAGCGACTTCCAGCTGACAATCTTGCAATAAATCCATAAATGGAATGCTTTGCAGGCAGATAGAATTTGTGTAGTATTCTACCGAGTTTCTTAAATCGTGGCTAACATGCAGACTGTTGGCAAATCCATCTAGAATAAAGGAGTCGAATTTGTGCTGACTGTCAGTTCACATTTTGATATCAGAGTCTCTAATACGACCATTACGATTATGAAAATTAATACATGGTAGGGGAACAAATGAAACAGTCAACTAACATTCAAATAAGGAGATGATATAGCTAGATCAGGATATTGACCGGATTTATTACAGAAAAAGTATCTCTGGTTAACCATTTGGCGACGGCTCCAGTGTCCTATTACGTCACGTCCGTCCATTGGTTGGACCATGCAGGTTGGTCATCGATCTGGTGAATTTGTGACCACGTTAGATAAAGTATTTGAACAAACTGCTCTTGATGACATAATACGGAATCAAGCAGAGTGCTTTCGATAGTCTGTGCGATTTGTTCGGGGACTGATAAGTTAGTACAGCAAATATTTAACTCTAAATCACCAGGTGTTTAACAGGCAATCGGCCACGCTAAACTCAAACTAGACACCGTCCTCACATTGCTGTTGGGTTACTTCACGTATAGAGGCCAAGTATACAGTGACAACACCAAAGTCGTCAAAGGTCAGCCAGTGCACGCTTAGCCTGCCCTCTATATTCAAGTATGAAATTTATAGTGAAGTAATGAACTTACCTGAGAAACCAAACTTACAAAGCACAATCACCAAGTCTTGGAGGTTTATAATATCGAATGTCGTCGTATGGCTGACCAAGGTAGCATGCCGTCGTATCGGTCTGGCACCAAGAACTCGCGTATTGAAAATATTCATGTATAACAGATGGCAAGCCGTCGGATTCAGTCATATTACAGAAATGAGCTGACCTTAATTTTTATGATAAACCGATAAACATAGAATTTCCGAACGCCCACAACCATATTGTAGGCACATAGAAACAAACCGCGGATATACATTGGCTATTTAACGTCCCGTCACCAGTGAATTTATGTAGTTTGTGACTGTGGCAGAAGAAGTCCACTCCTTTCGATCTGTTACTGAACTGTGTATCCGGCTAACTGTATGTAAAGCATATGCCTTCTTGAATTTACAGTGGCTTATAAATGTTACCTCACTGGCAACCTCAGCATCACTTTCTTACTAATCTATTTCTTTTCTATCGGTGTTGTGCACCGTCTCAAATAAACAGTATTAGTTCGATCTAACATTGTGTTACGCTAGCAGGATCCAAGTTGTAGCATCTTGCCTATGTGGTTTTCCCTCTCAAAACTAGGCAAGAGATGAGTGGATTTTTATGTCTAACATCAAGCTTTCTTCCGTGCGCACTGATGCGACTCGGAATCGGTCACAGATAAGTATGAAGTCAAATAGTGCGACGGTTTCTTGTTATCTCTCTTCCTCTCAGATATGATGCATCCCGTTTTAACTCAGTGTCATCTGCGTAGCAGTTGCCATGCGCCAGCTCATAGCCTTGGCAACTGTCAGAACAACAAGACAACATAAACGACACTCAACGACAAGCTACTTCTGATTGATGAACCATCACCTGAATATGAAAAGTCCCCAAATTATAACCACGTTGATTATTTTTCGCTCATCTGTACTGAATCCGTCGTTCCTAGAAATGAGTGAACAACCAAATATTCATGCCGACAGATGATGCAAGTGCTAACAGCGTTATATTATGTCTTCACTAACCAATCCAGTAAGAATTTAACAACTTTTGGGTGTTCGATTTCTGGCCGAGCATGACAATTAGACTGTAAACGCGTCATGATCAAACGAGGTGAGATCACCAGTGTTCCAGCCTAAACGCTTAACTACCTTCGCAATGATGATGTCATCTCGTTTGGTGATGAGACGTTTGTAATCTAAATGCAACGCTCGACGAATATCCGACTACCTGAAGCAGTATCCCGAGCTACCAACATAACCGTTCCTTCTAACAAGTGGAAACATCAATCTTTTCATGTTTAAGTTCATTAACGTGTCAGGCACTGTGGCTAATATTTTTTAACTGTGCTCAACAATTTCTATGGGTAGTGAAGAGGCCTTATCAACGACGTGATCTTGGAGAATGACCAATCAAGTGAGAGTTCCGTCTACCTAAAGACGCCAGTCTTTGCCATATCGTTATAATCTCATTGTTAGGTTAGTTGAACATGAATTCATTCCCATGACAAGGATCTGAGATTGATCAATAAGATTTCTCTGTTAGCCAAACTTTCTCTTATTATGGGTTGACACACTTCTCCAAGGCTCTTTGCACAAATATAGCAGCAAATTTTGAGCGTATTCGGTCTCTTTCTAACTGATCAAACATGAACTATGTAAGTTACATTGAAATTGATTATTCAGTAAGGGCCACACGTAAAAATCGATTAATCGTGCAAAATGGTTGCATCTGGGTCATTACGGATGGTCAGTAAAGTGCAAATCATTTTCTATGCAATACACTCCACTAATAGTAGAATTTCTACCAGTTGATCCAATACACGTTAAATTGGGTATGGAGAAGGCTGCAACATCACACTAGGTGAAGCAATTGAGATACGTTTTGTACACTGAGCATTTTGACCAGACGCGGATTTGAACTTGAGATCAGTTCACTCCAAATTCATGCCTCTGAGACATAAGCAAAAATATCGATTTTGCCATCCATCTATATGTATGATAGTAACTAAGCCATCGAAACCATAAAAAAGATGGGCTTCAACTTAATCTGCTCATTACGCGCGAAGTCTAATTACAACGTGCATTCAAGTAGAGCAGGCTAGCAACACCTGAGATACATTTGTAATGATTAGTAAAGTTGTCGGTTTGATTTTGGCCGTATCGGCTCGGTATGTTGTGTAGGAAAACTCCTTTGTCTTGTTAAAGTTGTCAACGTATAGCTGTATAGCTGTTTACTTAAAGGTTTGCATTGTATAGACCAGAATGTCATCCGAAGTGGAAAATAATCACATTAAACTGCAGCACAAACGAAACATACTTGAAAATTGAAAATATTTAAGGAACTAAAATAAACACTATACCTAAGGCATGATAAAATACTTCGGTATAAGAGTAAATTCAGCGCATTGACTAGTAACTCATGTGAGTCACAAGACAAGTGGTAGGTGGTCACAGAAGGTTTTTCTGCCTGTTAAACCTAGGATAAAAGAAGGACATTTTCAGCCGTTTATCGAAATTACGAAAATTTCCAATCTAACCCTCGCTTATGGCTGGCCTACTTGACGTTAGAATGTGCATAACCTTTTTCGTGCATTTACTAAACAGTAAATTATGGCTATTGTAATGACGTATTAATTGTTTTGTTCCGCTAAAGTAAGAGTGAATCTCATCAGAAGCCTGGCAAACGGATTTAAGCAGTGTGTTTCATGTCCACTTGTGATACTGTACATCAAATCTTACAACACTTTTCCTCAACAGACAGCCAACTAGTGTTTTCAGAACACGATAACAAATCACTAGCACAAAAGGTGCTACGTAGACCACCTGCTGTAGAGAAGGAAATCATCTACAATTACATCAAATCTCAAGGTCATCCAATGACTGGAACGAGAAGGACGGTACTCAACGGAACTTAGGCATAGCTGCGCGTTAAGTTTACTAAATCTAGATTGTACCTCTTCAGTTAAAGAAAGACCGACTTGCTTACTATGTGTGTGAAGCTGTCAAAATGTTGCCGGTCTAAATGATTAGTAAAATTCAGTCTGTCTGCATGTTGATGAGACTACATCCTGTGTTTCGACAGGCAGACAATTCGTGTAGTGCATTGATTATTTGCTAAAAGTTACCGAGTTTTCATTTCATGGTGGCGTTGGATAAGGAAATGGCACACTTCGGATACTATTTCGTCATGAAATTGTGTTGTACATGCTGAACAAGCTATATGGATGGAAAAGTACATTGCTTACCTGGGCTCATCCGGAAGGGGTGGTTAGTTGTTGGGTGACCAGCTTCTTCACATATATGTTTTTCGTTCCGTTAGCCGAAATAGGCCACATCGTCAAAGTCACTCAGTGGTTTCATCCGATTCACCCGGTATTTGGGTCAGTACCACAAGGAACGAAATCTACACCATGGTCCTAAGTGATACCACGGCAACCCGTCTGAACTCTCTCCATATAGTGTCCACAAAAGCAATTTGTTAACAATGTACCTACCGTGGTCATTCGATAACAACCAGAATAGCCACCGTTTTGCCACAGAAATCAAGCAACTTTTAATAATCGATGCAACAGTTATTACTAAGTGGACTGGAACAAAACACAACATTGCCAGCAAGTCGTCACACTGAGCATTTCAACCCCTTCAGGTAACCTTCCTGAGAAATGTTATAGTCGAAATCAAACTAACATGGAAATAGAGAACACGTGGAATTTACTGTAACGTTGCTCGTAAAGTTATATTCTTCACCGTCCATTTAGCAAAAGCATATTAAACACGAAGCCCAAACTGCTTGGCTTCGTTCGTACCAAGTTCGGTGCACATATTTTACTGAGTTAGTTACTGCTTTTGTCTGTCTAGCAGTATGATGGTTAGGTAGCTGCATTTTAGGTTGATAGTTATGTACCTCATAATATTCACAAGGTTTGTCCCGGAAAAACTTTGCTGTTGCTGTTAAACATC
>JTDE01001033.1:55244-74229 GCA_014338405.1 Paragonimus skrjabini miyazakii | reverse complement strand
GAGACAGAAAGTTCAGCCGGAAAAAACATATCAGCCTTGGAGTCACCCAAACACAAGAGCGCCTGCACAATAATCGATTGACAGAGAAACGAGAACTAACAGGATAGAAGCAAGAGCCTGAGAAAATCACAGATGCACATCTTATGGAGTCGGATCGTGGAAGACGATCAAGTAACGAAGGGTGGAAGAAGAAAAAGTGCGCTGCGATACCAGGGAAACCCAATCCATATTGAGAATCCCAAAAAATTCATAGGCAATCAGTTTTGGATGAGGTAGAAGCACGAATGTGTGCAAAAAGTATGCCACGGTTTCCGAGATAAGTCGAAAAATCAAGAACGTCAAGGCGAAGCAATATAATAGCAGTGATCATGGACTTGATTCAACTGGTTCTCAGTGCGTATGAGTTCGGAAATAAATTCACGGCCAAGAGGTTTTAGATCACAAGATGGTTAGACGACCATAATCACGCAGCCCAGGTGATAACTATAAAGACAACACAGCCATTAGGGCTGAGGACAAGACTACCACCACAGGCCGGAGAGGACTGAAAGGTTGATCTGGAAATAAAGTTAATTACGATTAAGCATACAGAGAGACAGAGAGAGATAAAGGGGAGAAGGAATAAACGAACTGGGTCGCGAGGGACATCATAGATGAATGGTTGGCAAGGGTCATCGACCTGGATGCACAAACATATAGAACAGTAGCGATCACAGATTGAATGATTCGAGACAACTGAACCTGGTGAATAGAGGAGAATAGCATTCGGCCCAGATACGGACACAGGCTGATCAAGTACATCATCTCGATGCGAACGATGAGGGCAGGACGATGTGAGGAAGTCCCGGGGGGCGGTTGTTCAGTCATTCATTCTGGCCGAATACACCCGGTTGACAAGCTGGTTGCATAAGTCTATGATATCGCTCGTATGACAAACCAGGCTGAAACAGAAACGAAAACGCGCGAACAGCGTAAAGAATATAAACAAGACAAAAATATGACAATGTGTGTTGCACGTTTCAAGTATACTGACCTGGATGCCGAAAGCGACGCTATGGTTTAGGGGAGTGGCTTCTTCGTCGATGCGACTGGGAACACTGGGCAGGTCGGTGAAATTAGGCCGATGCGCACAACCCAGAGGGATACGACACGCGTCCAGTCGTACTCGGGACGGTGCGGATTCGGCAAGGCGATCCTCCTCCATTTGCTCACGTTTCACGTTCACTAGACGAGCCTTGATAGACGCGGGTGAAGAAGTTGAGCCACACCGGACCACTATTCCCGATTCAAGATCCGTTCCATCTGCGTCTGTCTGGATCATTTCTTGGAAATAATGCGACTCACTGACTGGCACTGAGGTTACGACCGACTGTCCAGTGATGCGCGACCCAGGTGTCAGGTTGCCAGCGGTCCCATTGTTAGCAGCACGTTGATTGGCTTCATTGACCGAAAGCCATGACTGATAAAGCGCTTCGAAAGAGGCAGAGTTGCGCGGAGATACGGTGGAGGGAGAGCTTGTACCTGGATTTCCACCTTGTTCTTGAATCATTCTTTCCAACGTCTAAGGAGATTTGATGAGAATAAGTGCTAAGTTTGGTCGCTCTGTCGGTATAGGTATACGGAACGTTGTTACATGTATAAATGGGGGGATCGGGGTAATTTCTATAAGGGGGAACAATTCCTGTACCATGTGAAATCATAGATTAGGAGTAGTATTTTGAAGACACACGTAAAGTAATACAACGAACACACGCATAATCCAACTCACTTCAACGCGCTTGAGCAACAATGGAATCAACTGCCGAGCCAAGGAATTTTCCTGTTTCAGTCCGGCCATGCGCGAAATGGCCTCACGCAAATCCTTGATATAATTCACTGACAACCGAAGGACACTACCCTTGTTTCGTCGACCATCACTAAAACAAATAGAGTTGCGATTGAAAAAAAGGACGTAAGCGTGAGCATTATATTAGACAGAATGAGCCAACAGAGGGCAAAATCAACTTCAATGTTTTTAGGCGTGTCTGAGACTTTGAAGAGAAGAAAAACACATAAGGACACACGAATCTATCGATGTTGCCTCACACGTACAGGCTCATTCGTGAATTAAACTCATGAGACCTGTAGCAGTGACCGCCACTGACATTACCAGTGTTGGGGAAGGTGAAATAGACTATCAGTATACAAGAGTGAAAATGCAGACGCATGCACGCTGGCCAGTCGCTACAACAACGGCGACAGCAAAATCTTTCCGGTTTTAGGTCACAAGGCATTTGTTATTACACTACACACGTTTAATCATAAATGGCCATCAGCCTGATCAGATAGCATTGTGGTTCAAGCCGCCATTCACCTCAACTATGACGAAAGAATATTCCGGAAAATGTATTATCAGAAAATAGAACGAGAATAAAATTAAATGGAAGCAATGTTATGGATGTAGGCATGTCGTCAAATGCACCACGATATTATGTCGGACTGCGTTTCTAATCAGTAGTCTGAGTGAACACGAAGCCTCAAACCGACATACAAAATGATATCAGCTGGACACTATCTGGATGCCCAAACACAGAGAGCAGTAATCATAGTCATCGGGGTTCTAATCCGCCCTGTGATCTCGAAAGATGTGGAATGTTACCAACGATCTATCGAAAGAGTAAGCGCCATTGAGGTTGGTTTCCTCAACCATTCCCTGATGTTTCGAAAGTTACAACAACAACATCCCATACTGCTTATTTGTGATACGTTTGCCACTCTCTGTGATCCTTCCGGGTAAAGTGTGTATAAATATGTGGCTTAGTTTCCGAACAGCTGTGATCCTTTGATCATATGTGCCGTGCATCCATGATTACTCTTCAAACGAAGGCCGGCAGTGGATAGCAACTGAAAGGCGTTCAACTGTAAGACGACAACCGTGTGAACAGGAGTAAACTCAACTAGTACGACATAGTTCGAACCAAGAATCACGATATTTAATTAGATTGAAGATGAGCGCATGTGTGCACCGTGAAAAAACGGAACAGTTCCTAATAAGCACGAAGTCGTGGTAGATCAGTGGTAACGGAGCCCTACTATCAGTCGTATAACTGAAGGTGTACGTGCAGTTGCTGCTATAGTTCCTGTTGTCGAGGTTTCGGCGACCTGACAGTATTCAATCTATAGCTGACCTCGTGTGTATCATCTTCATCCTCCTCTTTCTTTTCTCCACCATCTTCGTCATCAACATCACTGTAGACGGCAATACAGCAGTGATTCCTGTTGTTTGTGTGTATGCTATGTATAAAAACCTAAAACACAAAAAGTGCGGAAATATTGGTTCCCTGGCCAATGAAGTAAAAAAAATCGTATTCCAAAAACTCTGAAACCGCGTATCCACCTATTTCAACGCTGTCCATAACACAGTCAGTTCCAGGCATTCACGAATCTCTCCTTTATTCCATCTATCGCTACCATTCCATTATACCCAAAAAACGGACAGATATTTCATTTTCCAGCATATTCCCTGTAAACGGACGGAAAATAAATACACGATGCGAGAGAAGATCTCAATTGATAAGATGGTCATTGGTGACTGCACACGTCTTCCTTTTGACTAATCACCTGTGGTCTTAATCACTAGCTGTTAACTGATCGAGTGGGTATAAAATCGCCAAGAAGAATTGTAGGAGGCGAGTACACACGGCTGCGACTTAATTGATCAGAACATTGACAAACACACATGAAAAAAAGACTCACACATCTCTGTATAATTCCGGAGGTAACAGACTGCTCAAATAAACGATTTGTGAATTGATGTAATCGCGACGTTTTCGTTCGACTGTAATAGAAAACCACGAAAATGCAAGTATGCAGAGAACATTGTTGAAGGCAGTGGGCTTTCTTAAGCACTTAATCAAAACTGTACAAACTAACCCAGGCAATTAAGAGGCAAAAACATAACGAGAAACACCGACAAAGAACAAGGTGTATCTGGGCAATATATACTTCAACTCTAAATGTACGCTAAGCTCTGAAAAACAATTCACCAGAATCACCTAAATAGCCACATCAGAACGCTCTGGGACGTCACAACTTTGTCAGAAGGCAATATAGACGCGAACAAGGATGAATTCTTTACACATAAGTCTTCGCCAATGTGTGACCTGCATAGGGCATAGGTCGACAAAATACAGTCACTTCAAAGAGATTCTACAATACGCGCCGTGCGAGTATAAGGTTGTAATGGGAAGCCAAAAAAAACAGTTGACTTATACACGAGGGTGCGTGAAAAACGTACTTCGGTTGTGGCTTTCTTTTTTGGATCGCTGTTTGAAGGTCACAGACTTGCAGCCGTCGTCATAAGACTGTCCAGAAAGACTGACATTAGGATTTATCTGTTGGGAACCTGGAGCACCGTTGGATGTGAAGCTGAATCCCTGATGGGCCGGCGTGGAAGATTGAGAATTTGAGGATCCCGCCGATGGAGCGTACGTGGGGACGGGAGTTACTGCTGCTGAGGGATGCGCAACGGAAAGACCTATATCCATCCGGATCGGTTGCAGATCGTGCCCTGAAGGACTAGCTATGTTTCCACGCAAACGTCCGGAGGCAGCAATCGCTGCCGCTGCCGATACGTTAGCGTAAGTGAGTGGATTGAACTGCGAGGTGTCCAACTTGTCGTGAGTGTCTAAAGATCCGCAGGGTATGCTGACTGAATTGGTGGAAGATGGTGAGTGGGTCAGGAACTCGGTTCCGTAGGCACCGACAGAACCTGGGACTAGTGGAAATAAAGGACCGCCAGGTCCGTGAAGAGAGGATGATTGGGACTGGGAGTGCATTGAAGAGGATGAAGTGGTACCAAACGGTTGCCAGGCGAACAAAGACTGTGAGGTTAAGCCACCAACAGATCGGCCAATTGGTGCGCTGGAACTGCTCTCAAGTGAAGGCAAACGTTGACCATATTCGAACTAGCGAGAGAGAGAGGAGGCAATTACATCATTATCAGTGAACACTGTTAGACAATAGACAAATATCAGTAGAACTTGTAGAGAGGAAAGTCGCGCATACTCAGATTGGAAACAAATTACTCCGTGTACGGAACACTGTTTAGCACTGCTCATTCAAGTACTTTCCCCAAGTGCAAACACTTAATTCGATATTGGGCATCACGCCTACATTTTCCAGGTCGTTCATACAAAACAGCATGGTCAGCCTCCACGTGGTATGCTGGATTCAGCTAAGTTACGTACGGACCCACACAGTATTGTTTAATTTAAAACACTGAATTCCCTTGATACCGTTCACCAATAACGACAGAAGACATGGCGAGATGTTAACATTTCGTTCACTCTCTTCAGTCACGAACGCAAAACGTTAGAATATATAGGACATGGGAATAGCAACAACAACAGAAACAACCAACGATTGGATTTTCATGTAGCAAGGACAGTTATCAGTCCCAGGGCAGACAAATTGCATGAGTCAACAGTTTATGCACATACAGGACCGGACGGCGAGTATTGACTAACATTGCCTCGGAGAAGTCAAGCAATTCATAATCGTGACCTACCGAAATGTTCTGTCTCACATGCTATATATCAGTTCACTTGCAGTTGCGGTGACGTCTATAGCGGCAGAACAGATCGGTGCCTACGATAAAGGATTGCTGGACATACGCCTAAGTGGTTGGTGCGCGCCATGACGCAACAGGCAATGGCAACAAAGCGACTGGGACGAAATCCGACCTCATCCATTGCAAAACACATAATGGAAACAGGTCACGTTGTTGACCCCGCCAACTCGTTCCAAGCGTTGTTGCGTAATCTGATTGCTTTCTCCGATGCAATGCCAATCAATACTCGCCGCCCAGTCTTGTGTGTGCATAAACTGTTGACTCATGTAGTTTGTCTGCCCTGGAACTGATAACAGTTCTTGCTTCAAGCAAACCCACTCGTTGGGTGTTTCTATTGTTGTTGCTATCCCCATGTCTTATATATTCTAATGTTTTACGTTCGTGACTGTAACGAGAACTGTTTAAGTTTACCTAGGTCAATGCCAATGAACTTAACAGAATGGGTAACATTTTCGATACAGCGAAGAGGAGGCTACAACGATCACCAATGAGAAACTACGTCCCCACGGTTTTCGAGGACTCTTGGATTAAACTGGGTACAAGCCAGTTTTACTCTTTTTCGGATAGCTGTGAACAGTGGTGGTGTTGTTCGTAGATCAGGTTGATGGTTTTGGTATTGGTATGTTCGCCGAGCTTGGCATTTAGGTTGCAAACGTTTCATCACCAAGCCAGGTGACACCATCAGTGCGTAATCGTTCTAGCGTATAGTTTTTTGAGCGTGGAGATTGGTGAAGTTCGATGGATGCCTGCGCTTATATAGCAGAGTGAGTTGACCTTCTGACTACGAAATCGAACCAACAACTAGACACAGTGGATTCTTTAATAGCTCCATATCGATTCAGGAAGTTCATCCTGTGTTTCTCTATTAGGATCATGAGTAAGTGCGAATAACTAAAAATATGTAGCAATACACGCGTGTATCCACCTGATGGAAATAAGCGGAGATGGATTAGATCTAGATCACGGTCTAAAATGCGGAACGTAACCCAATCGCACTCCTCTTGCTACACACAAAATACACAACCACCAAATCCAGATAACACTAGGAAATATCATAAGGTTTGTACGAAACATCCTCCAAAACGCCATGATTGTTCGCGATAGCCTTCGGTCAGCAATGTCTCGAATCAGAAAGCAGGGTTTCCGGAATCACCTTTTGTCAAATTGGAGGATACGGAGCTAAGCCACAGACAGCTAATCAGACATGTGTGTCCGATACCGATTGACCTCTAAACAATGAATGAGTGGAAGTATTCCTAATCATTTTCCAATTATGTTGAATCTTGGTTACAAAAAGCCCGCTGATTTTTATTTCCGATTGTCTACATTCAAAAATAAGTGAGAACGAGACAAACGAGATCAAAGTACGGGTGAAACAAGTACGAACTGCTTGTAATGAATTATTGGGAACTACACAATAATAACATTAATAATAATTACTCCGAATCGATTGACCTCAATACATGTAGCATACCCGTACATATATGTGCAGGGGTGAAGAGCACACTGATCGCGAAACGCAAGGCACGCGCCAAGTCCATCATTATCACCATCACCGTTAATCGACAACTCGGTACGCATGACCTATTACCAGTGCGCGTTTGTACTAATATGGGTGGGTACACCAACACATTGCGACAGAAAGCATATGTATCTGTGTATGCACGCGCGAGTAAGTCAGCAAGCGTGCGAAACGCACTTCATAGTCAAGGTCATCCAAATGCACTTTAAAGAAAACACCTTCAAGTACATCTAGAGGAGAGAGAGAATGTTTGGTGGGAAACCAGATTTAGTGTGCGCAGGTGTGTGTGTACCTTAATGAATCGATTTCGAGACGAAAAAACTAAACGGGCGTTAGAACACAACATAAAAACGGGACAGATGTAAAGCAGTGTTCTGATCGTCGCAAGCCTACTTAAGTAGAGGAAAGCAGACAATAATCGGTGATAGTAAATGATGACGAAAGGTTGAGTTTTGAGTAGCCAATCAAAAAACCGACGCCAGTTAGAAAAACGAAAAAGGTAGCACAACCAAGAGCAATCTACCAAAATTTCCGGCTTGTGTATAAGAATGACAACTTTCTCGGGTCAAACATCTAAGCTATGTCTATCCAAAGTTACCAAACCCACGCCTATCAAATGGTCAAGTAAACATACCGATATATGAGCACCGCACGACGGGAACCAAAGGGAGCGAGCACGGTATACTTTGCAGCAACACGGTGTCAGCGCAGCGACAACGACATTATGGTATCGGTAGTTCTTGATGCTCAATTAATCATGCATTGGCTGCGCCTGACAGTAGTTTTATTATACATGAGATCAACGAAAGATGTATGTGTTACAATGTTTGTAGTCCTTCTGGACGTAGAGAACATTGTTATGCTTTTTTCATGTGGTTGAACAGAAGTGCTTGGAAAAGAAATTTGGTGTTCGCCTCTGTATTAGTTTCATACCAACTTGGTTTAAGAAATCGTACAGCCCCTGGTATCGTATTTATTTTTTATTAGTTATGACTTGTCTCAGATTTTGTTAACATTTTGATGGAAATTATCCTAGAGAGAGAAGAGAAGCAAGATTTGAAGCGGGTATTGTCTTCATTCTGAAGTCAAGTAACCCGTACCACTTAGCTCCCATTCACCAGGTGCAGAGTTTGCTAGAATTTGGCAGAACATCATTCACATACTCACCCCTGTATTAATATGCCAATAGTAACATCGTCATCCGACGTTATGCTTCTTACAGCTTTTGAGTTTTGACAGGGCTGAGTACTCGATTGCACAACTGGGTAACTGAGCTCGGTCTGTGGCTGGGCGGTCAAGCCGAGATGGAAAATCCTATAACCAATCATCATCATTTTCAGTAAAGAGCCTTATCCGTGAGCATCATGGCTCGGAACTGCAGTTGGTCTCCACAACAGTTCACATAGCAGCAAACTAATGAATGCATGCATGGCGGGAAACTAAGTAGAAAAACAACTTTACGATGAAGAGTAAGCAATCTTAAGGACATAAGATCGATTGCTGAACACTACAGAATCAATAAACGGTTCGAAACAGCGGCGTGGGTGTCCGCTCAGTGGCGACAATATTGATAATGAATTACACAATAGCAGGTTTAAGTCATGTGTAACCTAATAGCCTTCTGGTATCCAATCCATATAAGATATGGTGGGCCACATGGAAGCAAACGCCTAGCGATGTGACAGTTGGAAACCTAATTTTACCGTGACCAGAGCAGCGAAGAGAGAACCCCGAAGTGTGACCGCTGCTGGGAGACAGCTTGCTTACAGTTTCCACTACCTCGTTTTATTAATCGTTCATATCTCACAAATGTGTCATTAACAAAGCGGCAACATTCACTCTACCGAACACGACTACCAGCTGCCTCACGTGGTATCTCTGACTAGCGACTGCATGAGTCAAACGTGAGGAAAGAATCCAGTACACAGATTTCAATGGTCTCTGTTAATCGCTTGGTATTTATTCGCTTAAATTATCTGGGGACTCGCCAAAGAGTGTAGGACTTGGCGAACAATGCGCTGGAGTCTCGATCGTCGCAACAATCTGGTGAGTCTAATAGTCATCGTCCGGCTCAAATGTAATCACAGTCCTGTGCGCTTTTTGTGGCGGATGAGAGTATGAACCATCGTGCACAAAGAAACTGCTGAACAGTAGTCATGAGCGCGTCGTCCTCATAGCTAATGTCAAGTACGTCCAATACAACTGTGTGGAAGGCTCTGAACGAATTACATATGCTGACTGACACAAGTTAACCTAGCGCCTCGTGGATCCGGGGGAATACACATCGCCTTGCTATGCCAGTGTTTTATACAAAACCACCACCAATACTGTCTACAATGACTAGTCTGTCTAACGTCGCGGAATTCACCAGTTAAAAGTTCACCGAAGTAAGGTACGCACGCAAAAAATACGTGTGCCCAACAAATTTATCGATCGAGCTGGTGATTTGCACTTTTAGAGAATCACGATGAATGTGACCCACATTTAAACCACTCAGGTTGTGCTTGTGTGTGCATACGCGCGCGCGCTCATTTCGTTCGCATGCGTAGTTGGTGAGGGGCTAGCCAAATTTGTGCCGCCTGTCTTATTGGTCGTCAGAGCGACCAGTGCGTGGCGCTCCATGCGCGTTTGTGCGCACGTGCCCAGGGCCTGGTGATGACCCGGTTGGCAGACATAGAATTGAAGGGCGTAGAGAAGCCGTCATTGAAAACAAAATGGGGCGAGAGTGGTTTAACAGTGCGAAACCAGACGACCAGGGCTAGCAAGGGATAAGGCCAAACAAAGGTAGACTAGCGTGGCGGTGGCAGCGGCGGCCGGAGGCAGGAAAGCCGACAACAGAAACAGCGTGGACAGAAGACAACGTGCACATAGGAACTGTTGGTTGGTACAGAAAAATCATAAATAGAAAAAACGTACACACAAACGCATATATATCGAACAGATGGGTACACACAAACGTGAACACCAGAATGGGACGAAAACAACAGGTCCGAGCAGCCTACTCTGGAACCCTGATTTTGGACATCCATGGATCGTGGCTAGTCAAACGTAACCAGAGCTCAATACCGATTACGACCTGAGACTGCATGAGGATGTCAATGATTGTGCAACACAGACAACATATGTGCAGACTAGTTTGCGCACAGCCTGTCGCAAGTGGGAAGACTAGCCATTCAGACATTCATTAGAATTGTCTGAAACTGCGGTAAACAACTCGGGCTGGACAAAGGGTCAGACATAGACTAGAAGGAAAATATATAATGTATAAACGAGACGAATATGGAGTATGTACACTGTACTGGAAATCTACGTTCAGATATGTATTGAAGACAGAATGAGATAGATAATTGTGAATGGATATAAAATTAACGAAGAGAGGAGACGTAGACAAGGCATGTGGCCGGACAAGTAAAAGAAATGAGATGTATGAAACTCGGGAAATCGCGGTCAATAATATATGATCTCTGTTGTCAAACATAACGAAGGCGGCATTCGCACCCACATTGTGAATTTCAAATGACTTTGTACAGTGAGCTACTGTAAATACGAAACCTGGTCAGGGATAGCAGTAGTCAAAGCTAATTATCCACTATCATCCTGAACATCACACAAACACATGCGATTCAAAAGCGCCTGTTACTTCTCGAACAGGTATGTATATTTTTCAATCGTTAACGAACTCAATTAGTAGGCTTTTATGAACAAGTTACAGCACAAATAACCGAATATTAATCGTCAAATATCTTAGGCCAGGCGTGTGATTACAAGTGTTGTATAGCAGGCAGCTTTGTTCATGAGTATATTCGAAAACCAAAAGGCAAGTCTCAACGCCAGAAAGAAGATGGAACAGAACCGACTATTGGGATAGTGTGTACGCACTATGGGGACGTGCTACCGAGACAATACACTGTTGCCCAATATGTGTGAATACACGCTAACTGTGCAAATGGGTGTACGCGTTTGTTGTTCTGTTTTCATATAACCTGTACGGAATTTCATGCAATGAACAACTTCGCCGGTCACAACACAAGGCTACAGCCAAGAGGCTTCAACTAACACAAGCTAAACGATCCATGATAGCTTTATGTAACGCAAACGACCCTTCTACTGTGTACAGTCAACAGGTAAGCGACTGGATACAAACGTCTGACCAATAGTAGTTAGACTCAAAAAGATAGAACAGTTAGTGTAAAAAGTGCTTGGTGAGGCGACACCGTAAGGCATCTCCAGTTATTTAAACATAATGCATGATTTCGGATAGCTGTGAACAGTGGTGGTGTTGTTCGTAGCTCGGGTTGATGGTTTTGGTATTGGTATGTTCGCCGAGCTTGGCATTTAGGTTGCAAACGTTTCATCACCAAGCCAGGTGACATCATCAGTGCGTAATCGTTTCAGCGTATAGTTTTTTGAGCGTGGAGATTGGTGAAGTTCGATGGATGCCTGCTCCAATACCAAATCCATCGAACTTCACTAATCTCCACGCTCAAAAAACTATAAGCTGAAAAGATTACGCACTGATGATGTCACCTCGCTTGGTGATGAAACGTCTGCAACCTAAATGCCAAGCTCGGCGAACATACCAATACCAAAATAATGCATGGTGTTAAGCGCCGTGGCAGGAACGAGGTCTTATCAAGCAAAACACTAGGTCGTAAACCAACAAACGTACACATGAACACCAGGGTCACGTTATGACAGAATTGATCGATCAAAAAACAAAGTATGTTAGTAGTATGGGTGAAACCCAAATGGATGTAAGTATACGTAATAATGAAGTGGATGTAAATGAATGATGGCTTGAACTTTTCCAGGTGGTGAGATATAAGCGATCATGAATCCCAGATGATGTGAGGTGGGTACTGGCAAGTTATGGAATAAAACAAAAGTTTGAAAAACGGCGTCAAGGTGAACTGCACCAAAAGGTTGATTCAAAGTGAGCCAAGTGGCACAAGAAGTGAAACAAAAACCTACGTCTTCAAGACCAGGTTAGAATCCGTTAATATAAATAGGTTATCACCAGCGACAAATGGACATTTCTTTAAAACTCAAAGGTTATGTATTTAACACGACTGCGAGGGTGCAATTGTTTCATGGTGGTGAAACGTGGACGCCCAGAGTAGACAATGTACACCGCCTTCGAACGTTCGACCACTGACGCCCGTGGACAGTCGCACTCATTGTGTAGTATCAGCGATTAGAAAGCAGATACGTCCAGTTACGGTCTCCAAGGATGCATAAACCTAGGTGGGTGAATCACGTATCAGGGAGGTCAACTGATTGGTTTCCAAACCAAGTACCCTTGGCTGAAACCCGAACTGACTAACGAAATGTGCAAGATGGATAAACGATAACTCAGTATCGAAAAACGAAGAAAGGTAACAGGCGGTTTGGCACTGTAGATTGCGTTCGTCGCTTGAGCCGAGCGGGAAGTCATGACTCACAGTGTCTGTGGTAGGATACATTAGAGGCTAATCTGTCTCAGCAGCGTGAATGTTGCTGTCGTTTGACTGGTTTGTCATCAAAGTAAAAGAAGAACTGGGGCAGTGAAAGCTACACGGTAGCAGATGTTGCTGTAGCCATAATTACAACTTGGCCGTCGACTTGTAAGGCGTAAGCACCTTGATGTTAAACGGTTGTCTAGACATAAAGGTTTTATTAGATACAGATTGAACATCACTCGCAATCGATCGCATCTGTCACATTACTAGACTTTCTAGTCAGTCCCTTTCAAAAAGAACCACTGTACTGGAGTTTCTCTCACATTAGAGCTCGTCAGTAGTGCATATTCTTGCCACAGCATTATTGGCAAGCTCTAATGAACGTGAAACTTGAGTCTAGTGCTTCTTTTCTTGCCATGGCATTGTGGGTGATGTTCGATCTATATGAAAACCAAAATCCCCTAGTAATCATCGGTTTTGTTACATACTAGATCCTATCTTTCCCCCTCTTTCTAAGCTAGGATTGGCTCTTTGTTCTGTGGATGCATGGAAGTTAGACAACCATCAGTAATTGCAACAGATGGCGATGGTAGATTCGAGTGTTTATGCACGGTCGATGTTTTAATAAAATGAACCTTCGGAGTTAAACAGTTTTGATAAACAGTTGGTTGACAAGCTAATCAAACGTAGTTGTCCGGACATTGCGAAGTGCACGAAACTGGCAATTTTTTCCAACAGCCAAGAATTCAAGTGATATAATCCTGATGAGACCACCATCCTTGATGATCGTCATCAATGTAAGCTGATGATGAGGTGAACTATGAGTCCCCAGAAAGGAGAATTAACGAAAACGATTTATCAAAGCAGATACCGAGTGGATTTCACTTTCAGTACACGGGCAGTGGGTCCAAATTCCTAAACTAAAAATTTCCCTTGACACTTGAAATTAAGCAAAGCTTTGATCTGATAATAAAGAGGGAACAACTATAAATAGTACCGCATCGATACAAACTCATTGGTCGTGGGCAGTACGACCTGGCAGTAAGAAAAACAAATTTGACACTTCAAGTGGTCAACGTTCTTGAGGGAACATTGTGTAGTCCCATTCCCTTTCTAGTTGGAACAGGAATGAGATACGACAGATAGGACAGTTAAAGCACGCTCAAACTAGATGAAAGCCGAGATATAAGAACGCTGAAAAGTTCACAGGCAGTTCAAGGTAACCGTAGGATCATCAGGAAACTGGTTCGTAGACATCGTAACAATTTATGGTTTGAAAATGAATCACATGACATTCAGGCATAAACACATAAATAGAAAGAAAAAAGAGGTGCCAAGCTAGATTTCATCTTTCAGTCGATCAATAAAATACCTGTCTGTGTACAAATGTTTGTAACATTCTCGAGAATAATCGAAGACAAAGGAGAGTGATGTGCAGTAAGTAAACAGACATTTAAGCAGGAAGGCACTACAAAAGATAGACTACTCCAGATAGATGAGGTAAGTGCATAGGCGTGTGTCTCTGCCTGTCTATCTATCTGATTTCTGAGAATCAGTGGGAGTGAAATGGAAGGAGGGGGTAGAACACAATCGCCAGTGTGCAACAAGAGTAGACAACTGAAACAACTTTTAAAACCACATAGCCAGAAACCGTCTTGGTATCGTGGCGATGAATGAGATTGTGCACATGAACATCAGACAAGCTATTAAAAAGCAACCACAGACTACAATATGACTCATTTCCAAAAGCATTGCCAGCACGCCGTTAGCACGAAGGACAGGTAAAAACAGGAGGAGGACAGACGTACGTGCATAGACGCGCTGGCAATAATGTTACGCAATATGTGTGTACCAGAGTACGGAAACTGGCGTGTTCGTACAGTACAAACGAAACAACGATGTGTGATCAGTAAGGCGATGCATGTGTACGAGAACAAACATTACAATGACGAGATACGACAAAATAACACAGTAGTTACAATACCAAATGAGACCAGGTGATTGAAATGGTAATCAAACGAGATAGTGCGCACTGCCATCACAGTTTGAAATAGGTTAGTGATCAACGCGTAACTGTGTAGCTTCGTATGCACGTGAGAAGTTTTCTGAAAGTTTTGCAGATCAATTGCTTGTATGCGTCTGTGATCAACTGTTTAAAAATCCAAGTTGAAAAGCATAACAGGCGACATGGCGATTAGATGTAGATTTACCAGACGGTCTTGAAGGTTAAGTGGATAAGTATACAGGTGAGGGAAAAAAGGAAGGTCATTTGCAACACAAACGTCAATCACATCAAATAGGGAATGTTCAAAGACAGCGTCTCATATTTATGACGCACTTCATGTGTTCAGACAGCACCGAGACAGTTGTCAAACACACCTACAGGACGCTGTCATGTTGAGTCTGGATGACAGTTCATCTCCATTGTTCCAATGTACACAGGTTATCTAGAGGACAACTGTAAGTCAAGGTCACCTCTCGCAACTCACACAACTGATGATTAGAAAAGACGAGGGAGATGGTGGTTACTCAGGTACAGTGGCATGAATGCTGTCGCTGTTTGATTGAGCTGTTCGTGAAACTGGGCAGTGAAAGCCGTTGTGACTGGTACCTTTTCCCTAAATGTCTGTTCCGAAAGCGTAGGCTTCTTGATGTTGGATGTCTGAATCGAGCCATAAGATCCTATTTGAGAATTAGGTCCCACCTCCGACCTATTTTTTAATTAGTAGTTCAGTAGTTCAGATTCTTAGTATCATGACTTACACGATTCCCTCGAGCTAGAACTATAGGATGGACTGCATACTCGTTAATTTGGTAAGTCCGGAGAGCCCATGCCAGCTAAGCGTCAATCAAAATACACTGGTATCGAGACCACGTCAAATGTTCCGAAAAATTGCAATTACCCAAAACTCACAAAACCAAATACATTACCATCATGACAGTTTTCTCATCATAGCAACCGGATTCGAACCGGGTAAGGGTGTAATTTACGGCAGGACTCAAACGTTGAGTAAGGAAAATGATTAACCACATGCGATATGCGTACTGAATGATACCAAGTCACACCATACAGACGATAAGTAGATCAAACGACGGCTGTTTGTCGATCTCACCGTCTACTGCTCAGCTGATGGTGGTCAGTTCGTTTCATCCGCTGAAATCTCCACACGTGGTTGGATTCCGTGGTTATCTAAGTCACCGTAACGACTAACTTTGACAGGTATAGTTCAGTCTCATCGCTCGAAGAACATGCACACAATCATCAAGCTTACAAAACTGTCTACGCAGTATCCCGCCGGTCGATGAACCGGAATGTACGCTGATGTATGATGCATGCCAGTCACCGCTATTCACGCGTAACCGTTGGCAGCGGGCCACGCATAGGGAGGTGGCCCGTATAGTCCAAACTGATGAGGTCTTCAAGAAGAGGTCACTTTAGACAATAGTTTCGTTGAAAATCGGCTGGAGTTAAATGTTTGATAAATCTTATATCGCGTCCCTTGCTACTGAATTTCCTTCTCACTGTTCACCTGCTTTGTCGGTCTTTACACGCCGAAATAATCAGCTTCTTACAACTGCTCTAGACATTTTCGGAGCTCTAGAAATCCAGTGCAGGATTTCGTGGAATAGCTTATTATAACAGCTTGTTAAGTATCATCTAGGACCAACAGTTCCAACATGAACTCGGTGGCGCATTTTACACTACCTACACAGCTCTCATCACTGACACAAGACTAATGTGGTGCAAGTCAGTCACCCAAGCAGGGAGAACAAAACAACGTGAGCCACGACCTTCTCTGCGAGGGCGCACAGAAGGTACACCTCGCCCATGTAACTTCTACGATCAGTTCAAACAGTATTCATCAACAGGGATGATAAAGAAAATGCATCCATCACATTGACCTTCGGACTAGAAATTATAAACAGTCTCTCTGTGTGTGTGTGTGTGTAAATAGTGCGTTCATCATCATCATAGCAGACATGAGCCTGACCAGAAGGTACTACGGCTCGAACTGCCACTCACCACAACATATAGATGGAATATCTCAAAAGAAAGTGTTGCTGAAAAGGTTGAAGTAATAATAATAGCCGCAATAATAATAATAATAATAATAATAATAATTAAAAAAAGAGGACTAGGTGGAGGAAATAGAAATGGTATGAATGCAGATATGCCATTGACTGCGGCACACCGCCATCTCAAATACCGTTTCTAACCAGCGATTTGAGCGATCATGAGGACCCCAGCCTAGTAGGCGACACCTACCCACTCTGCTCAGTGGAACAATCAAGGTCTTCATATTTCGTGACTACGCTGGTGCTTGACCACCAGGCGGTTTTACCTAACTATTTGTGGTCTCAGTATATAAAGCTCGGCACGGCAAACGTTCAGCTGACAGGCGGAGCAAATAACTCAACCATCGTAGGTAGTACAACACTAGATGACCAATTGACTGCGCATCCCGGGCGTTCCCGAATACGCGCCGGTGAACGGCTACACTGTCCACGCAATCAGTCCATTTAATGTAGGTTAATTGGCAGACACCGATGATCAAACACAAGTCTGTTGACATCGTTGCGAATAGGCCACTTTTCCGAACCATAGATAAACAGTCATTGTTTCTTTGCTTATTCAGTAAAGCGGGATGTCAATTCTGGCCCTGAGTACATACCGGCATATGTGGTTTTGTCGCGGGTGTCAGTATCCTGATCAAGGCATATAAGCCGTGGATTCAGCTGCGATGTTTGAGTTTGAATGTGACGTGCGAACCGTTCTGATGACAATGTCAGGAGGAGAGATTGTTTGGAGCAGTACATTTGTCAGAAGATAACGCAGGTGTCCCAAAGTAAGCTCAGCCATGACGCAAACCTGGCGTAGGGTAAAACAGCAAAAGTATGAGTGTAGACCGTGAAAGCGTGGTCTATCGATGCTCTTGATTTCGAGGTGTCAGAAAAGTTACCCCAGATACAACTGGCTTGTAGCAGTCAAGGTCAAGTACTTATAACAACATCGCTTTTGGATCCTTCGATGTCGGCTATTGTGATGCAGAATTCATCAAGCATTGGATTGTTCACCTACTAATAGGGAACGTGGACTGATTTTAGATCGTCCTGAGACATATTAGTAGCACCCAACTATTAAATACAATGAAACAGCGAAGTACAAACTGGCCGTTGCTATGGTAATCCTGTTTAGTGTGAGAAGAACCGCAGGTACAAACATTTGGTACATGTGCCCAGCCGAAAGGCCAATGGTGCAAAGCTATCATCTGAGCGATCAGGACTGAACGCCTCTAAGTCTGAATCCCATCCAGATATGCAATGGTACATTCTGTGACTGTCACGTATAAAGGCAAACCTAATAATTCCTTCCGGTGCTTAGACTGGGCTATGTACCTGGCTAGGCCCAGTAAGTCTGGTGTAACGCCCGAATTGTTGACAGAACCTATGCTGCAGATTTTGGGGTGCAGGTATCGACACGATATCTAAATGTGGAATGAGCGCGAAAGCAATAAATCGCTTATAAACGACAATGTTTGTCGTCTGTATTCGAGCACCTATCACGCTGTGAGATATTGAACACTATCCCTGTTTGACATAAACAGTGTTAAGCTGTCACTTGTCTCATTTTAGTGTCCACTTAATGCACACTGAGTGGAGGATGGACGATGGTGTGGCGCCCGTGAAGTCAGGAGGGCGACGGGGAGAAAAAGTTTGAGAACTGCTAATCAAACATATCTCTCCTTGTTTGGAAGGGACTAGTTTTATGTTCAGTTGATACTGTTTATCTGAGAAAGTGGTTTATCGCGACTTGGCTCTTGCACACGCTGCATTAAAGCAGAGATAACACAAATCCAACTAACCTTACGGCATAGTTAGACTGATAAACACTTTAAAAAATCGTATATAAGCGCAAGCATGATCAATCCCATAGGCCTAAGGAATGTTAGTATGGCTAAAAATCCAGCAAAATTTGCAACCAACACGTAAAAGTTTCGCACACACGGACGTATGTAGTCAGGGTCTTCATATTTCGTGACCACGTTGTTGTTTGACCACCACGCGGTTTTGCCCAACTGTTGGTGGCCTCAGTATATAATGTCCGGTACGGCAATCGATCGGATGACATACGGAGTACGTGACCCAACTATCGCAAGCTATGCGCCGTGAATAGTTGATCAAATGATCGCGCATCCCGGGTTTTCGGGAGTACGCACCGACGAACGGCCACATTGCTCACGTGATCAGTCCATTTAATATAGGCCAATTGGCGCAGACAACGACGGTCAAACACAGCAAGCCTGTTGATATCTTCCTTGTGAACAAGCCACGTTTCCGAACCATAGAGCAAAATGGAACGCACACAGGCATTATACACCCTCCCTTTCAGCGACAACCGGACGTCTTTTCGAC
>JTDE01001033.1:34077-46224 GCA_014338405.1 Paragonimus skrjabini miyazakii | reverse complement strand
ATATATATATATATATATATATATATATATATATATATATATATATATATATAACTGAAAAGTACATAAAGCTCACGGTTGCAATGGTTCATCGAGAGTGAATATGTTTGATGTGAACTAGCGAGATAAACGGCAAACGATCGAAAAAGTGCGCTGGGGACTTACCGTAGAAACCGGTGGCAAAAAGTTAGTTCCCACGGGAATACCACAATCTATATCAGTAGACGAGGGCTGTTCACCGACCATATTGGTCACAGATTCCGAACCAGTCAAGGGCTGCGAGTGCCATATCACACAAACCAAGAAAGCAAAGACGGATGGGGGGGGTGACAAAACATAAGAAAATGCAACTAAAAGCATTTCGATTGAAGAATGCTAGTTTGGGTACTGGTTTAAACCTAATGATGCGAAAGTTTAACAAAAACAGTTAAAGATCCACGCCACCGAAAACATTAACGGTGAAAACAGGGAGGAACACCATGGTTGAAAATTAAGTAGTAACAAATTAATTTCCACTCAACAGGACGTTTACTGTCATGTTACAAATTGGATCAGGCGTGGGCTGGATACACTGTTAGATTGCCCAAACACACAGAAGAGGTCAGAACTGAAACTTGACTGGTACGTAGCTGTATTCCCATCACTGGCCTAACTCAAAACGTCATCGTCACCGACAGTACTGGGACGATAGCTGACACCGATACTCAACTGACATGCAACCAGGAAAAAAGAAGAGCACTCCAGTTTGAGGATGAAAGAGAAGAGGCAGGGCCTACTACAGAACTCTACATCTAAAATCAAATGGGAAAAAAAATTTATGCCTTGCGAGTGAGAAACAGACGGTATCGTGAGACAACTTTCCTGCCATTTTCATCACTTCGCTTTAGTAACTGCACCTTCGTTAAAAGTAATCCGGCCGAACAAGGGCAACATTCTTGTCACTGAGCCTCATAAGCCGCCATCTTTCTCAGTTTCGAGCAGCTGGATATATAAGTCACAATGAATCAAACCCGCAAGACGAACCTGACCTGTAGTGGATAATCTACTGATAACTGTCCCTATCTATGTAAGCAGACAACGTTTGTCCACTCTGAACCGTGTATCAATCACCTATAGCGTCGACAAAGTGCGATTGGCGTAGGTACAGATGAGCCGACATATTTAGTATATGGCCCGATCACTTTGGTCTATGTATCTTTAAAGACTGAGTGAATAATCTCGCTCGATCTACACTAAACATTCGCTTCCCACCCCACCGTTGACGCCAACTGTAGTATGCGATTGGACGCAAACGTTGGTGGGCGAACACTGAAAAACAGCTTAAGCGGTCTACCTTGATCAGTCATACCTCTCAGATATAAAGTAAAATTGCTTCCGCAATCACCACATACACTTGCCTGATAAGTTCAGGGAGATGTATCAAAAGTGATGAAGGCTATCTTAGGCTTGATGGTATCAGTCCCGAGTTCACTGAAAATTGCCACCGTATTGTGATATGTATGCGATTTCGCTATTAACTCATTTGTTACCGGCTGGTTTAAATGAAATGATGTACAATAAACTTTTAACACGGGATCCAGCCAATATACATGAAAAAAATAAACGATAGCAAGCAAGATATTCCACCTCGTGGCTTCTTTCCGGAGTTTATCGGTTGCTGTCATGGAATTAAGACATGATACACAACATGAAGACATACTGGTGGTGAAGTGTTGAGTTTAGACAAAAGGTCTTTGCACACCAAGTCTTATTCCTATTCTTTCCTCCTCTTTTCTTTTGTCCTCAGAAACTGAAGCTCGCTTTTTCCTCTCATGGCTGTAGGTACATTAATCAATTGATATGCTGCCATGTTGAGCACTGTACGTAAACCACCTATGTAGAGTGATTTACAAATAACACTTGTATGTCGTTCCGTAATTTTAAGTTCACATTCGACTCCTGTTCCCCGCTTTGTAATCTCTTGTTCTGCAGTATATGCAACGAAAACTGTCAGTTCATAAATCGTGTGCATCAACATTTCTGACTGACCTAGTAAAGTAACGTACTGTTGTTGATTATGATGATGACTTTGGAGAAAGGTGTAGGCGCCTTGATGTTGTATGTCTGAATATAGATGTAGCTATTTTCAGTAGCTAGGTCCATTCCCCTCCCCTTCTTTCCCTACTCTCTTCTCACCTGGGTTTTTTTCTTTCTTTTTTTCCTTCGTGGTTATGTGACAGTTAAGCATCAGTGTGAACCACTAATGTATTGCTGTCTATAACTGATGATGATTGGAGAAAACCCAACTACGAAGTAACAACGACGCCCCAACTATACAAAAGATGGACCTAGTAAGGCTGTGATCAAGAGAACCTGATAAATATCATAGCAAAATACCTACATGATGAGATTCTGAGTGGCACAGTGTACAAAAATGACACAAGAACTCAAACGTGACATCACCGTGTAGAACGAGTTTGAAATATTGATCATGGCGTAAAACGTGGGCTGTTGCCAAAAGTAATAAAACAATATTTACCACAATCCATTTGATTGGTTTTACTGGGGCCCAATTAATGAAACACTATCAATAAAACGCAACAAACATACGTACATACAACTTTTTCATAACACCTATTAGAGTGTGATAGACCTGAGCATCATAAAAAGTAGAACAAAGGAAACGAAATGGGCAGGAAACTGAAAAGAACATAAGCCTTCAAGACAGCAGTCACTAGATCCGACTTAATGCTGGTTCCGACAGCGTCTCCAACCACAGAAGAATATCGTCCTTTGGGTCTCAAACGGGAGGTCATTAACACCTTACGGGACCAAGGTATAACGGTAAAGCCGTCATCCTCCGTACCCATGTTACACACTGATCATCTTTTTATCGGTTTCAGCGTAACCTCAGTCGTGCGAAGATGCACTGCACAGTAAATGATAGGTTGAAATTCACAACACACGAAGGAACCACCTAAGTCTGTGCAACAAGGTGAACACACCCATCAGTATCTTAACCGGAATATTCCAGAAATAAGCCGGCGAGCTAGGCCTTTAGCTATGTGGTGCTCCCAGTACACGAAGACAAAGACGACCGAAAACGAACAATAGTTCAAAGCCAGTCGCAAAGGTGGAGAAAATTTCACGGTCATACAAACGCAGTTCGAGCACCAGATGTACACTCCACCCTTCATTGATAGACTGACGTTACGTTGATACCACAGGTGGTAAAGATTCACAAACACCATCCGCGCCTTGAATACACTGCTACTGTTTTCACAAGACAATCCACTAGACCTGATGCAGCTGTTTGAGTAGGCAATTTTTTGATCATTCCCAATGTGTCACCGGAGATGTGCGTAGGCACATGTACTTGCCAGTCTAGGTACTTTTATACCAGAGCACACGCGAAAGCAACGGGTCTACCTAACTTGTCAATCGAAAATATCCCGCGTTGTGTGACATAACAGACTAGAAACATCGTCAACATGCTTAAGGTTCCAGAGTCGGCCGCCAACGAATAGTTCAGTAGCACTGTGCTGACAGTTGATCGGATCGACCTCCAAGATAGCATTAACAACAATATGAGTTACGAAAAAAGAGATGGCGTAGTCATCGAGAATACTGTTTAGGATGCCAAAGAATGAAAATCCACCATGCGCCTGCCTGCAGAGTAACGATGAAGTGCTTTGAGTAGGTCGACATATTACTCAAACAGGACTTTCCGCACAAAGGAATTTATTCAAAAACTCGTTCACAACGGCTGTGAGCCGGATGATAGTGGCTCAAATCGCGGGTCACCACAGCAATGAAACAGAATAAACCAAAATAAAAAGGCGGTCAAAAAGATAAAAAAGAGTGAGCAAACGGAAGTAGAAATGTACATGATGCATGCATGCCACTAACGATAGCACAATACTATATCGGATGACGTGTCTAATCAGCGGCTTGAATGGTCCCGACGTCTTCAACCGGGCAGACGACATCAACTCACTTGCTCAACGATAGACGTGGTAATTTATGACCACACTGTTGCTTGATCACCCCGCGGTTTTATTCAACTTAGTGGTCTCAGTAAATGATATCGGGTGCGCTGAACTGAGATGACGACCTCATACACGACCAAGAAGACGAACACTAGGTACTAATAAGTACGACTGTGTCCTGGCGGTTGATGGAGTGTATAAAAAAAACGATGAAAGTAGCCGCAGTTACAGCGGAATACGGTCTGATAGTTACGTGTCAGTCACGAGACAGTCCGTGAAGGACCCAAGCCGTGAGTACCCGCGAGGTGATTAAAATCTCCAAATGATTATATTGCGTGTTGAGAAGACCCTTCTTTAAGAGGGGATGACATAGATAGCGTTTCAGCCGGATGAGGTGATTTTCTCACCCCAGAGCTTTCGTAACAAATAAATAAATCACTCAAGTTAGTTAGTTTCTATGTGGTGGTATCGTAGATTCAGATAAGTGACGCAGCCGTCGGAATGCCTGAGTGGAGTGTTTATAACATGCTATGATTAAGATATTGTATCGCAGACCATTGCACTCAGCATTGACGTCAGCCACTTAAAAGCCAACATGCAATTTAGCTCGATTCAGCTGACCACATCTACTATTTACTGAATGTTAGTTTAAGAACAGGGTGAAAATAAACCTACGGTATATGTTCTAACTACTCATCACCATCATAGACAGCAGTACATTAGTGGCCCGTAATGATGCTTAACTGCCACACAACTATGTAAAAAAAGCAGACCCAGAACAGGAAGAGAGAAGGAAAAAGGAAGGAGGCGACCTAACTACTAAAACTAGCTACGCCTATATTCAAACACTCACTACCAAGGTGCCAACACCTTGCAAACAAACAACCAAGCTGCAAGTGAAGGCAAGGCGTTATCAGCTACACAATTTCCTTACAGCTTTTACTGTTCCGCATCATTAAGTGTGTTTACTTCACAGACAACTCAGACAAACAACGACAACATTCAGGCCATTGAGTTCGATCAGCCGTCATTTCACCTAACGTCTTCAGTCATCGACTTTGTGACTCGTGAGAGCCCCAGTCCGGGAGATGAACCCGATGTTCAGTGGCCAATCCTTTCGTGAATGATTTCATTTGTCTACGCCAAGTCATCCTCTGTCCACCTTGCACCTTACGCCAGTCGGCCGCAGCGTCGGTAAAGAGTGCTCAGTGTGGCAGAGGACTAGCTGGCATCCCTAGTACATGATCTAACAATCTGAGTATTTGCAAATGTCAGGATTAAACGAAAGAACTCGTTTGGTAATCACTACCAAATACCCGCCTCTTAATCTCTTCGTTGTTCACTCACTGGTGCCGCCCGACACGGGCGATCGAACACAGACATCGGTGGTCAAGTACCTGAAGACGGTTCACATCTTCTGCCCTGAGCGTCAGGTTTCGCAGTCGTAAAGCAACACAGCCCCCCAGTCGCCTTATATGTGCAACCCTTAAATCCCAGAGAGACGCAGCCTGCGCTAGAGGCGTCCGAGATTAAAATCAGAGGAAAAATACCAATTATCTGCTTACACTGAAGTTTTGGTGGGCATACTTATCTTGACGCAGCCACAAACGAATCATATATGTAACGAGGTTTGTTAGTAAAACAAAAAAGTTAGTATTCTAAACGATACACAACCTGTTTGATAAATGACAATGCGCAAGAATCTATAGGTGTCAGTGGACTTCAAGCCAGCGAGAAGAAACTTGGAAAGTCAGAATCTACTATGAACACAAACAGTCAAAATCAACAAGTATAAGCTCACGAATGCCAGTGCTAGGAGTCTGAAGACAGTCAATCCCAGGAACCTTGGGGTGCGATCTGATGCACACACACACACACACACGACTATGAGCTCAACCAGATGGTACCATGTTATAAGCATCCGGTCACCTCGAAAGTACCAGAAATATTCCAGAAGCAAGGTTGGATTAAATTACACGGTACATGTGGTAATAGGGAATATGGAAATGAGTCTTCGACTGCACCATGCTAGCGGGTATGATAGCGTTCTTAGCTAGAGATTTGAATAATCATTGTGCTATCAATTCGGCAGACAACATCCACGTTTACTGAAGGGAATTTCGCCCAATATGACAAATTCCAGACAAACCAATTCAACGAACAACTGTTAAATAAAAAGGATATTTGTACAACTGCAAAATAATTTTTGTCATAAACACTGAAGATCAGATGATTTAAAGTCGCATTTCCTTCTTAACTGAAATATGTGAATGATGAAATAATAAAAACCGGGTGACATTGCGTGCGCCCGTAAATTGGTCATATGGAGCCTGACGGACAGACTTCAACATAGGTTGTACGGACACGTTTAGCGTCAACTGTAGGGGGCACCAACAAATGTCGGCAAAGAAAAAAATTGTCGACGACAATATATATTCACATGAAAAGTACCACATGAAGTGGCAAACATTCCAATACTATTTTTCATGTTATAAATCACAACTCTTGTCACCCTAAGTAAAATATCGTTCCTTCTCACTTTAAACAATGGTAACGAGTGAAAGAGCTGGGGTCCAGTGAAGGATTGATTCTGCATGATGTTGACACACTTAGTGAGTTATACTCTGGGTTTTTTATGAACATCTACTGAGTCCTCCGTCCGAAAGGTCTGATCGTTTTAGTCGTTTTCCCTGCGAAGTTCTCATTTTTAACACCATGTCTAGCCTGTTGACAGAACTGAAGACGGTTAGGGTGCTCCTCTAAAAACAAACTCAGGTGGTTAGCCCTGAACACGTGTTCATTACTATCTGTTATTCTTGGTTTCAAATCGCTTCCTGGTGGACAGGAGAAAGTACACAGTATATGGTAAGTGCTACAGGTAACCACTGAAGAAATACACAATGGCCGTTTTCGAAATACATCCACACAGATAATCTTGAAAATCAGACGTTATTGTAATCGATAAACGGATAATTAGAAACCCGCAAAGTTATCGCACAAGCTGGACAGTCATACTCGTGTGCATCTCCTTCGAATTGCAATGTAACAAGTCTGAACGCCTGATCAACGCTACTCATTTACATGCGACTAGGACATAAACTTGAACCAAATCGCCCCTAATGCATTCAATGTGAAAATATCATCTGAAGATTCTGTATGAAAACAGTACGTGTATTGTAAAACAACAAACACGAGAAATACAATTGAGAAAGGAGCAAGGTGTAGGCACCTTGATGTTGTATGTTTGAATGTAGACGTAGCTATTTTGTAGTGGTTAGGTCCCCTCCCTTCCTTTATTTTCCTTCTCTCTTCCTACACAGGGTTTGCTTTTTCTTCTTCGTGGTTATGTGGGTGTTAAGCATCAGTGTGAACCACTGATGTATTGCTGTCTATGATGATGATGACGTTCGATATAAACATGAACTGTATGATTCACTGACCGCTCCAAGCGTTTAATCAGGGACCGTAGGTATCATTCGGGATTGTTAAAGATGAACTACTACTCCACACAGTGCACCGTTTAAAGGAAACCCAAAGAAACGTTTTGACAACATGTACGTATACACGGCGATCAAAAAAAATCATTTAGTGGTCACGAACCATACTGGAATATGAAAAACAGCGCGTAATTCAAACAATGGAAATGACTCAGTAGGCTGTCGTAGGCGTCACACACTTATTTTGATTTCATAAACTCATAACTGACTTCATGAACCCTGGGGAATATACACTACGGCCGTGACTACAGCGAACATCCTCAAAACAAGATGCTAATCGGATGAAAGAATACCAAGGATTCACATATACATCTAAAACAAATGGACTACAAGTGGAGGCTAATTTGCGTATACACAGAACTTACCGAGGCCAAATCGGAAATACTGGCTGGTTCGGGGCTCAGGTGTGACGCGGTTTGCGGGCTTGTTTCATCCAGCGTGGTTTTTTGTCGCGAAAGAATGCTGGCCCAGTTAGCGTCCGACGTTTTGTCAAAATTTGCAAATTGTAGATATCCATGGTCGTAATTGTTTAGATCTGAGCCACGTAGGTGATCAGCAACAACGTCTTCATCGAGTTCCTCTTCAATCTCCCCCATATTGGTTAGCATGGCCGGTATCGCTTCAGGCGGCAACACACAATAGGGCGCTTTCTAGAGACAGCACCAATATTTCCGTAACCAGAAATGTAAATATGTGTGGGTGAAAAAGATAACAATTTTATCCGTCACTGACAACCTTCAGTCAGTCAATGGATCCGTGGGGCAAAATAGTTCAAACACTGCCGTGACGCAACAAGATGGGATGAGCACATTAGAGTGAATCCAAGCCACAAACTGATATTAACAAACGCCGAAAATTGTACCCCGGACAGACCTCAACACTGACACAAAGCCTGAAACCAAAAATACTCAAGCGCCGCGCCAGAAAATAAATCACCAAATCTAACCGTTAAAAAACCATGGATAAACTTGTGTTTGGTTGAAATGTATTTCGTTTCACAACACCTACGGCAGTTTTCCGTTCTTAAAAATTACTCACTCATGATATACGTGATGAATGTGATTTATTTTGCCATATTACTTTATGGTGAGCCGAGGCGGACTGCTGAAATGGATAATGAAGGCGCGCGGTTTGAATACCGGTGTTGTAACGCATCGTTCTGCCGTATTGTTGGCGCCACTTTTGTTTTCGATTGTGTACGTCGTGTGCATGTCTTACTGGGCCTTTGGCTCACGCTTGTTCCTATTGTCTCCTTTCACAGGACTGTCGTTGGAACCCTTACTTCAGAAGAACGCTGTCCCCCGGTGTCTCCACGTTGCTCAAAGTTGACTTACGATTGTAACTGGTACACGAAGCCAGAACGTCTGGCTTGCCTGTTGCAGTGTTCAGCGATTGACACACGGCCGAGATCCAGTCATAGAAAATGCTTTCTTCGGTTATCGTGGTTTTGAAAAAAATTAGCCACATATTCCGCTTTTTCACCTCAGTATCTAGTGCAGGAATGAAAATCACCTAAATGTGGTTTACGGAGGCGAGTATGTTTATTTAAATTGAACGATAAATGAAACCGACCTACACGTGTGTTATTTTCGAACCTCTGTATGGCTGATGTTGGTTTGCTGAAATAACGCTGGAATGCAGAAATAATTTGTATATTAATATACAGGAGAATGCGGAAATTGCTCATCGTATTAGCAACTGATGGCACTATTTTACTTTTGGGACATGGATTATATTGAATCGTTCAAGGCTGTTTTCGAAAATCATTAATCTCACATTTCATTACGGTTCCAAGAATGCATGGAAAGATACATGGAGGATGTCGGCGTTCTTTACGTTCGCGGAGCGAGCCGTAGATGGAAATCTGTTCTGAAATACGATAAGCTGATATGAAACCTTGAGAACCGTCTAGATTTTCTATCGCTGTACGAAGCAAAAAAGACGGAAAAGTGAATGCAGAGGTGTGCGACGTGTTTAGTGAGTTGATATTTGTCTTTGTTAACAACTTAGTTCTCGTGACATCTGTTGCAAATCACGATTTCACGTGGTCCGGAGAAATGACTGTCTGGTTGTTAGCTCTTTCGATTTAGAGCACAACCATCCACTTAATCTTCTGGCATACGAGTCTCATCCTACCAATCGCAGACTAACAGTTGGTGGAGTGAATGTCCGCAGAAGTTTATTCGAATACAATACACCGACTTTCAACGTGAATCAGTATTTCACGGACGTTTATAGGAAGTTTATCACAACGGCTGACGTTGGGAACACCCGACGCAAGTCCAGTGAGGTTTTGGGTGTAGTATTTTAACTGAGCTTCAGGGAACCTAGCGAAAGTTCTCGGTGATATTGCAGCGAAAAGTTACCTGCATACCGTGCAGGATGAAGACAGTGGATACACACATATTTGCCTTGCTCAGCGGACGCAGGTTAGGCTGTTCAGACGTTTTCTACAATGGCGAAGCTGGATGTTACACACGGAACCAACAGACACAAGTTAGTCGTCGAATATTCCGATACTTCTGAAGTTTGAAGTTGTTTCAATTCCTGGTTACCGATGGCATGGGACATGGCCGACCGGTGATGTACGGGTACGTGCGTAGTGAGAAGTATGCCTCACTGAGTGAGCTGTTCGAAATTTTTTGAGATCTCATGGGTGAGCACATACCGGTGAAGACGTTTGTTATGGACAAGATGGCCGCGCAGATGAGGGCAGCCCGTGTGGTATTTGGCTGCGCCGTTTTGTTGTGTTACTTCCATGTACGTGACGCCGTCCGAAAGCATATACGTTTCGTAGCCAACATATGTTTCACAGAATGGCCACAGCAGACAATAAAAAGGAGTCAGTCCCATGGCTAAACAATCTACGTTATAGATTCAACCGTGACTTACGCATAATCGGTCGAACAGATAAGAAGTTTATAAATTACCTGCTGTACAACTGGCTTTACACCAAGCCTAAGTGGGCTATTCATGCACAAGGTAATGTTGTTCACTTCGGAAACCACACTAACAATCGTCTTGAGAACGCTAACGGACGATTAAAGAAAAGGACGCACCCCAAGGACTGCTTCGCTACCGCCATTTAAAAAATATGGACACACAGGGGTGCCTCATGCGAGAATTCGAAGTGCAAACGACTTACGGATGCCGTGATCGTGAAGTTGTGGATGTCGACTTGTATGTGAAGAACATTCTTTACAGAATGACCACATTCGCCAGTCGTAAAGTCCAAAAGCATCTGAACACACGAATCCCACGTTTGCATTTCGAACCAATTGGTGAATCCAAGGTAAGCCTTTGTACATTGATCACCTTGAACATTGCAACTGCGAGTTCAACAAGATGTTGTTGTTGTTGTTGATAGCTTGCAGGGGACGTGCGAGTTTATTTTATACCGTTCAATGTGACTTCCTTGCATCCACATTCTATCAGTACTTCGAAAGCATTCCTTTCCACAAAGTGAGCATTTTCGTGCTGTTAGGTTTCGTTCCAAAAGGCCGTTTCCCCATTCAAGAGCGATGGTTGGCGGAGTGTAACCTGCCAATTCGCCCGTTTGTTGGCCCGAATCTTCAGCCGCTCGTCGCCTCGAACTTCAACCGATAGTGTAAAGCATTGCACCACTTGCCAGCAAAATTACATGAATGCAGCAGTCACACGGCTGTAACATCTCTCAAAAGTCTCATTGCTTTCACCAGCAAAACAGCTGAACGTGCAAAGGCTGACTTACTTTTGTCTGACTTCCCGTTCATCATATCTTCGGGCAACAAGCAATCAAGGTGGGTGAAGAAAATCCAAGCGGGGTTGCCATGCGGACCTTGCGGTGAACCGGTGCAGACGGACAGCGATCGTTTTGAACCGATGAGCTCATCGTCCATTCCGACTACATCCAAACCGCCGACATATGGGAATGTCCATTCTGTGATAAACAACTTTAACCGCCATCATCTGGTAGGTGTATAGTTTCAATTTATATAACTCAGTTCTGTCAACTTCAGCTAACGTTCCTACACTCCCGATGGACAAAACTTGCACACCGCCTTTCGTGAATGTCGACTTGGACATATCCACAGACAGCGAATAGACATCATCTAGAGTGATTCATTTGTTAATGGACGGAATAGTTATAGGTGTCTGAGCGTGGAGTACAGTTTGGCCTAACTCCTAAGATACAACAAGTGAGTGGAGCAGACACAGGCATATATGTTTGTGAGACTTTCACGGTCCTCATGCGATCTCCGATATATATTAAATGAGGAATATTTCATACTGCCGATAGCAATGGCAATCAATGCCAAATGTTCCTAGGAAAACACCACCGACGTACTTAACTTTTGCATGTAATATTAAGTACAATATTAGTTTTCACAAAATACCACGTTTGCAGCTTTACAAAAGCTCAATCTATATGACCGAACGGTGCTTCAATCGTCAGAAGAAAAATGGAGTTTTCTTGCATAACTAGACTAGCATTTTAAGAATAGAATGTTTTTCTGCTTTCAGGACATTGAGTTCTATTATATTTGGACATTCAGTTGCTTGTTCAACGCAGTTTCTAAATCTTGTAAAGTTGTTAAGTTATTGTCAACTCATTGAAAAGGTACGCAATGTTGGCTTACGTAATTGAAATATTAAGACAAAAACCTTGACCGCGACCGATTTGCGCCATTTTCCCAGCTGCA
>JTDE01001033.1:6397-27119 GCA_014338405.1 Paragonimus skrjabini miyazakii | reverse complement strand
CGTGCAAAAATTTGGAAACATTCGTATGCATACATATGTATGTGCATACATTCTTATGCAAACTAAAGATATAAACATGTATGCGTAGGTACATTCATAAGCAGATCGGAGTATATATCACTGGTTTCTCGCGGGGAAGATGGTTATCTCACTTTTGTGGCTGCCCCGCCCCCAGATATTCCTGTGTTTCTATGCCGTCTGGATATTCAACACCACCGATTCCGAAAGCTTGTTGGTTTTCCACTTCCCTCCCATACCCATGTGAACTGCCGGGGTAGTGAGTGCGTGTAAGGCACGATGTTCGATAACATCAACTTTTGGCTGTTGGGTACCCTAAGAGTGAAGATCGATTTAATGTGGACAAAACGTACTATCGGATACTAAAATAAACGGAGTCGAGTTAATGGTAGTGACAATGATGAGAATGACAATCTATAGGTACAAAAAGAGTAAGGGATGACGACAACGCTATAACCCTGGATTAGGAGAAACCGTCACACTGGGGCCCAACGTGGTAGCGGCTATTCACTTAATATCTTTTTATAGGAAGCTAATGGCTGCGCCATATTTACTCCCTCTGGCAGCGTATCCCAGGAAGAACAGACGAGAATGCGACAATTCCGTATGTCTGATACAGGTATACGTGAGGCTATTTATAAAAATACCAACGTAGGTATATGCAACTACGTCCGTATACTTATATGTATATATATGCAGGTATATATAAGTAAATGTTTGCATCGGTTTATACATTGTCGAAGTAAGGACGCGTACGACTATATACCCACGTGTATCTGCATTCCTATATATTTTTGAATATCTATACGTATTCATAAATACATAAATATATGCGTAATCACGAACATACGAATCCAGTGTTATATGTACATGTAAACAAGATCATTGGCATTCGTACGCTTATATTTCTACACACGTGCACATTAGCCATTATAAGGTCGTTTCCAAGCTGATGTACAAATAAGTCTGAGGCACTGTTGAAATGTGACATGGCATGCTTCACTTGGCGAACGATAATTGCGAAAACATGAGAGTAGCTCGTTGTAAGGCCATATTGTGGATGGCACTGCATATGGTCTTGAGTTCTTCCGTATAGCAGTGAAAAGAGCCTGCGAGTTCTCTTCATCCGGATGGCTATTTTTGCCATTTACATTGGTTCTATTGCATGATCCACGTCGTCGCAGTCCATGCGAGTGCAAGAGGGTTAAAACTGCTTGTCATTGTTACTAGTGTTTGAACTAACCACGCCACTTGTAGTATCGAGTAATTCGAGACAACAAGTCGAGAATAAAACAATGAGTAAGTTGGAATCCTACTTCCAATACGGGGGCTCGGCGTGCGAACGAGCGCGCAACAATGCGAAAAAATAACGCAGCGAAACAGTGTGATTCATGCACTCAAGCGTGCCGAAAATTTATCAGCATCTCTACTCTTTCAAACGAATGCTTAAGAGCATGTGTCGGTCCGCAACAAAAGATGTGTGCATCACAATTGGAGCTAAAACATTACCGTTGCTAAGTAACTTGGATCGCTACATACTGACTGCATTGTACCCCTCGCACATCGTCTTCATTCAGATCAATGAGGTCCTGTGTCTGGAACACATCTGGTAACTATACCAGTTTTCAGGTGTAAAAGCTTGATCCCTTTCAAAGAGTTTTCCATAGTTCGTTCCAAACTTCTTCAGCTTAGCCTTTGCAACTCCTGATACGAAATTTTCTCGCTAGATCTTTAATTACCCCAGTCTCAATTCAATCGCACGACATACTAGGCTGGATTTCTGCGCTTCCCGGAGAAACAGTTAGAGGCCGCACGCATGTAGTTTAATTGATCAAACGTATATGCAATCTTGCTGGTCGCTGTTACGTGTGGGTTGGCACAATGCTCGTATAAAGTAGGAGAACTGCTGTAGGTGGGGAAGTCACAATCTACTGTCGAACCCTCCCTGTTGAGTGGCGCCTGATTTCTGGTAACTCCTTGATTGAAATTATTATTCTTGCCACCCAGCAGTGTTCTTCAACTTTTCCAAGCCATAACCTGTCATGGGACGTACGATAGCTTATCTGCATAATATCTTTACCTGGGATTGAACAGTGCAACAGGTGCTGAAAACGATTCAAAAATAGTTTATTTTTCCCTCACAAAATATCACGTCTGCGAATACTGTTTTCTACAACCGTACCCTAAAGTGGCAGCCATATCCTAACGAACACTACTCACATTTCTTGTTCTGCTTAAACTGGAATGAGTACCGGGTGCAGGAATGTAAACAACCGTTTCCGCAAGTTCACAGGATGACATATCGGCTTCAACAACAGCGAGCAGAAACTACCGACATCCTTCTGCAAAACTGGGTATTTTTTCGTCAGTAGGACGGAAAGCAGCAACTACGCGACAACAGGGTGTCATCTACCAGGATAAAAAATAACATTCACACTTACAACGACGTGAATTATTAACGTGTCCCCGGCGCGCCAACTTTTGAGAAGTTGAAAGCCAACGACGTCAACTATCTACTTCAGCGCATTCCCGGATTCATCCATGGCGACGGTGAACTCAATGTCTCTTTGTTGCTGCAAGACAGATCATTTCCATCTGAAGTACTTTCATTTAGTGCGATGGATCTCTAAACTGATGCATGTTTGTAAATTACCCCAGGTCGATCTTCTTTATTTTATTAAACCTTTTGCCCCGTGCGTGTTCTTTACTAGTACATATCGCTTAAATGCACTGCATAAATTGGTTAGACTGTACGTCACTTAATTTCCTTCGTTTTAAATATACATATTTTGTTTTCTTCTAAGGATGCGAGAGCTCATAGTCATTTGCAATGACGCCTGGCTCTGATGACAATTTGTTTTCGGGGGACGTTATCGGGCCTGAACCACATGCACTTGGTACTCCAAAGCCCTGTCTAATTTTTCCAGGCGGAGGCACTTTTTCGATTTCGCTAGCTTACTTCGCAGCTCACCGGGTTTTATTATGTGAGTACGCAACTGCCCACAGGCACTGCCTCCGGGATACTTGGGATTCTCGACTCAACGCAAGATGATTCCCGATAGGACCAAATGAATGCAAAAATGCCGAAGCGTACTGGTGCATCAAAATACTTCAAACTCCAATAATCGTTTTCCGTCGCCAAGTTGGATGATTACATCCCCTGGCAGTTGATTGACAATCTGAGATTCCTGTTGGACGATAAAAAGCTGGTGACATTATCAGCAGACAGCTGTAGACCAAGCGCCCCCCGCTCAACCTCACGATCACTTTATCACTGCAACACTACTGTGAGGCAATTACTTCTACGTTCATCACCTTTTTGCCTCATGTTTCGTTCTTTGCTGCACATCACAATCAGGGGCACAGGAGGCGGTACGTTGCATCAACCACCAGACTGTCGGAGTGGTGGTGAGAATTGAGTGAGCAAGGGTGCTAGTACAGGAGGGTTTGGACAGGAAGGGCAGCACCATCACTTCCATCTACTGTTCAGTCATTCCGACAAATGGGCATATTTGCTGCATCAAGTCTGAGACCAAAATGGTTCGGTGAAGGTGACGATTTCGTTAATACAATAGTGAGACTACGAAATCGTATGACTCCAACTAACACATACCAACAGCCGGCCACGCAATAAGCGAATCGTGCTGAGATAACAAACTTATAATTGTCGCACTTATTCCGATGCCGTAACATATGCCAACAAGATTATCAAAACGATTACCATCTTCACAAAATGTCATATTCATGATTTCCTGACCATCACAATTTCACGTACTTTTATTTTAATGCGTGCTGGTGGAGTACGCACGTTGACCGCCTTGTGTTTTATGTGTGATACGTCCGCTCGTTATATTATATCCGTCGTCTTTTTCATCCAAACTTTTGCCCGAAGCACTGCAAATGCCTCAGGCAAACTTGAATCTTCGATCTTCGGAATCCCAGGTCAATTAGAACTTGTTTCTCAAAAATCTCACAATGGATATGGTTGTTATAGGCTTTTCAGTAGATTTGGGCGTGGTCACTCGATTTTACAGTGAACGCACTGGTAACTGATGTATTAAGCATAAAGATGATCGGTTACTTCCTCTGGACTCAAGTTACGCTTCCTGTTTGATGAAGGACTCAGTTCGGCACACGAAATCAGTGCCACCTACGAGTTACAAATTCCACTTGTATTCCATATCGAAATACAGAAATATTCGGGAGAGTACATTAGTCCGTCCGCAAATCGCGTTGACTGAGTCCGGCGTAGCATCTGTGTAAACGTTAGCAGCTTGTGTTTTCTTCCTGCGTTTGCTTCTGTTGCAGTCAGTCATTCACCCGTGATCTCCACTTAATGGACGTCAGATAAGACCATCCATGAAGGCTTCGAAAACAGGGTAATTGTACCGTTTTATCCACAACATGATGTAATTGAAAAGTAAATTGTTTATTTGAACGACTGTTTGATTCGTGTAGAGGCCACATTGAATAACATAATAGCGACCAGGAGGTTCTACCGCGCGTTCTGAAGTAGGCTGTGTAAAACAGTTGTAAATGCTGAAAGCTATCCGTTGGGAGTAAAATCTGTCGTAAAACAGCGAATTAATGAGAAATCCGAGGATAACTGGCAATATTTCGTTGTTATTGCTCGAAAATTCGAAAATCGTTGGTTTTCGCAGCAAAAATGATCGCGATCCTTGAAAAATTTGTTTCAGTCTACCGTTAATTGTTTTCTCCTCCATTTGGCGTCAACATTGAAAATATCAATGGTGGGTGTTGTGATGCTACGTATACGCTTTTCTCTGAATTAGCTTATCATGTTTGGTTATAAGTTTACCGTACTATGATAATAAATGATTTACTGTGTATAAATTTGATTTTAGGTGATGGACTATCTACATGGTCTCAAAGATCTATTCGAGGATGGGGAATCTTCTAGCTTCAGTTTCGAAGTTGTTTGGAAAAATATATAAAGGACTACAGTGTTTCATACTTGCTTGGTTCAAGCAAAAAATCAAGCAATGGACGCATGAAGTATGATAATGTGAGTGTGAGTACTACTGAGGTTACGTGGTATATGGCGTACCGGCGTACCAAGTACAAGCGACGTAGGAGAGAAAGCTACGGATTACGACGTGTTTAGTGGGTTGAGTTCACTTGATTTCTAGTGCTCAGTTCTCGTGATACATGCTGCCAATCAAACTTCAACGTCGTTAGAAGGAATAGCATATCCGTTGTTGGCTCTTTTACATTAGAACACAACCACAACTAACTGCCTTGCTGTACGATGCGCACCCAACAAATCATCGACTCACTGCAAGTGAAGTGAGCTACCCTAGGCATCTGTTCCAGTATAACACTCCAACGGCGGAGTTGAAGCAACATGCTGCGGATGTTTATGGCAAGTATGTAACAACAAGAGATATTTGCAACATCCAGCCTCGGTTGAGACCTCCGACAAAAAGTAAATGGGTTTATGTACGTAGGTGTTGCAGAAAATCTGCCCAAAATTCTTGATCATATAGAGGAAAATGGCGTTTTGTGTGTCGTCAAGGACGACAATGATAGATACACTCATATTTTTCAAGCGGAGGCAGCAAGTGCAATTGTTCAGACGTTTTCCTGATGTGGTCAACGTCGATGCCACGCATGGAACCAACCGCTACAAGTATGTCCTTTATCAGTTCACATATGCGACTGTAGCTTGAAGCAATATCAGTTTCTTGTAACGGGATAGGCCACGGAAGGCCCGTGATCTATAATTACGTTCGCAGTGAAAAGTACGCTTCTCTGCGTGGTTTGTTTAAAACTTTTCGTGATTTGATGGGGGACCACATATCAGTGAGAACGTTTGTGATGGACAAAATGGCAGCCCAAATGCGAGTAGCGCGAGCCGTGTTTGAGTGCGACATAATGTTATGTTACTTCCATGTTCGAGATGCCGTGAGGGAACACGTAAGTTCGTGCAGCTAACCCTATAATCACCATTTAGACAAATTCATTTAGAAGTCGCCATTCGTTCCATCGCATGGCAACTTTAGATAACTTGGAAGAGTGAGTGAAAACTGCTGTGTATTTATGGTTTAGGTTCAACCAAGATGTTATATTAATCAGATGCACAGGCCCAAAGTTTATGAACTACTTATTTTGCAATTGGTTTTGTATAAAGCTTATGTGGGCCATCCATGCACAATCAGATGTTGTTCATTTCGGAAACCGAACAAACAATCGTCTGGAGAATGCAAATGGCCGAATGAAGAAGCGCAGTCACCCACGGGACCACTTGGTCACGGCCATCAGCAAAGTTTGGTTCCACAACGAGTGGCTGACGCGGGAGTTCGAGATGTAGTGCAAGTATGGTTGTGACCGTCGTGAGGTGGTTAGCGTCGACGTGTACGTCAAGAATATACTGTCTCGGCCGACGACGTTCGCCAGTCAATTAGCTTTGAAGCATCTTGGTGGGCGCGTTCCCCCACTGCACTGTAAACGACAAGAAGAGTTCAATGTAACCCCACCGTATGATATATCAATTTTTAGGTTCGGTTGTGCAATGAGGGTGCATACTACACGGTTGACATTTGTGGTGGCACGTGTGGGTGCAATTTCTACCAGTCCATATGGTTATCATGCCTTCACATGCTGTCCGTTTTCAAAAAGATTGTTACCTATACGGTGAGTTGTTGTTAACGAAACCTTATTTGCAAAAATATTCTGAGAACCACGGGTCGCGTTAGTACGGCCGCTTTCCCTATGTAATGACCTTTAATCCCAATGCCTGTGTAGGTCTTCACTGCCAAGTGATACCTGCAGGAATGTCTGGGGGCCACTTCTTACTGAAATTATTGGTAATTTGCGCGAATCAGTCGTGTACACTCAAACCCGCTTGTCGTATTATGTTTTTTTCTTGTTCTTTTTTATTCACCCCACCTCCTTCCGTAAGTATGCATCAACCTGTATGTAATTGTAACGCAGTTTTGGATCGGAGTTGGTTCACCCAGCGAAATTCTTCTCATATTCCACATGAAATTCCCTATGTACCCGGCTAGAAATACGGATGACCCGTTCATTTCCCAGTGTCATTTAGTAGCTTGTGGTAGGCTTGAATCTTTTTTGCGCTCTGTTTGTGATTTTCTGGGCCCTAATAGTCCATTTTTTGTCTTGGCATGGTGCCACAATGCTTGATCCAAATTCATTGTTTGGATGTGCGAGACACATTCCAGTTACCTCCCAGCCATCCTCTAAGTTCCAGTCTCCTTCATCCTATTTACTTGTCCATGGCAAGCTATGTGCTTTCTTAACCAGGTTACGGGCTACCATCCTTCTATTATTACGACGCCACTTGCTCGATGGTTTCGAAATCCTGTTTGCTAAGACAGATTGAATGAGCTCACTGTCGATCCTATCCTGGGCCGAATTAATCGCCAAGTTACCGACATTGTTCCTGCTTCTGGTGATCACCAGGTCTAGTACAGCCAGTGAGTGCTGGCCCCCAGGGCGTGAATTGATTAACATGCTGCATGCGTGTTTAGGAGTGGGCTGTTATAAATAAACCTTCTCCAAATGATCGACCTGGGGCACTCCCGTCAGTCTAACCAATTTCCGACGCACTGAAGTTGTCTAGAGAAGAGATTTCATTGGTATTGGTGGCTTGCTTTCAAAAAATGTAACCCGTTGTGCATCCGACGGCTCTGTTGCCGAGGGACTCATACATGCGCAATAAGGACGACAATTCTTAGTGTTATAACAAACAGCCAACCATCTGCACACTGGGTAAAACCAGTTCACGACCGCTTTAATGTTCATAATGTTCAGCTAACCGGAAAAGAGTACCCCCATTCTCCAGTCCTGTCTGTCTGACCATTAGCGACGGTAATCTGGAGGACAACAACTCGTGACCTCTCTCAGTAAGTGCGGTGACGTATATCCCCGTGTGGCAGTTTTAAGTTCATCCCATTTCTTTCTAACACCACACGCTTTCGTATACGCCACACCCATGCCTACTTCTCTTATCTCAGATACGTCCGCCTCATAACTATTTGGAAGGATGAGTTCAGACTTTAAGCCCGAGTAAATAGCCCGATTTTAAGTCTAATGCACCCCTTTACATTGGTAACGCTTCACTGGCTGCTTGAAGCCGCATCTGTTGGGAAGTAATTGCCCCACATGCTATGGATACTTTTTGAGGCACATCACTATGAGAACGTAACGTCGTCCCGCCAGTCCTTTCTGTAGTTGTGTTAGACTCCTTCTGTTCACTCAAGTGACTTACAAATATTCGACTCACCCGTATCCCAGGTGTTTCACTGAAGCTTGCTTTCGGTCGAACATCGACCACTGATCTCTAGTTGCTGCAGCAAGTCACGGAATCGTTTGGGATTTTAACAATTTCCCCGCTATTAGTATTCCCGGTGGCCTCAGCGATAGCTAAGAATCCATACCTATGTCGAGGATTTGCAAATTCCACCACCACTGGTCTGGGCATGGTATATTCTGAGGCAAGGACACCCTGGCACCGTCAAAGCCTCAAAATCCTAGCGCCGGTCTCATGGTCAGGAATTATGACCGTCTTGAACGACTTCAGCAGAGGATAGCGCATGGCATGCTCTGTTTGAGAACCTTGCCTAATGAACGGCTTCAATATCTTCTGAATCATTACATCCTTTTTCCGCCCCGAGGCCAGTCCACTGTTTTACTTCAGTCGAGAGAGACAGCTAGCAGTCCTATCGGCTTACATTGCTAAACTGTTTGGGCTTGCGTATCAACTTTCTTTTGCGGATCTATGCGAGTCCGTCTCATATCTGTTTGGTATTCCACCTTCTTTTACGAATCCTTCCAGACTGTTCCTTTAGCCACGAAGATTTCCCGCTTTAGTCTTCCTTTCTCTATGAGTTCTAGGCGAGACTAAACCCAGTGACAATCCCAAATCCAATTATTATGGCCGACTAGCCTCCTCTTGTAGACATGGATCCTAATGTTATCCGGAAGCAGTCTTAATTCCATTCACCGAGCACGAACCGTTTCCCATATTTTCATCATGCCGTGTCTTTGAATCTAGCTTCAGCAGGCATGGTCTTTTTTGGTTACAGTTTGGGCAAACCCATTTTGAAACCGCATGTGCCATGTATAATTTTTGGGCCCGTCTACGCAGCTTGATCAGCTAAGGGTGGTACAAGGTGTTACGTGCGTCGCAACGTATTGCGTTTTTCGTCACATCGAGGAAGTACTAGTTATTTCCGCAATGGACATCGGCTTTGCTCTTCTTACCTGGCTTGCTCTCGGAAAGCCACCAGCAGGTCGCTCTGACGACCACAGTCATTACGGACAATTGGTGCGCCGTTTTTGGGGTTGTGCTTTTACTGAAGAGAAAGAAGAAACTTATAGAAATAACCAGGTGATTAGAGAATTGTCCAAAATTAAGAACTAAGCGGCTCACCAGCTACCCAGGGATTCTAGGTCATACAAAACACGCAGGGGCTCACGTAAGATGTCTTTCATCACAGAATGGCACGGAAGACTTCAATTCTTCTCCCACTTGCTGAGATAGTGTAGTGAGTTTTTCGGATTTATTCCAAAAGACCCGACAAACAAACGGCCTTTTCTTCGTGACGACGTTTTGCGCAGGTGACTTGCGGTAAAATTGTCAATGTGCCCAGCCGCATCAAAATTGTGTGTAGTAAAATTACCTGAAGGGTCTTTTCATGCTAGTTACAGGGCCTTAATAAGCAACATGTAGTAATAATATTGTTCAATTTTGCAACAGTGTGATTTGTCGATTAAACGTCCCCAAGGATAACATCACCCAGGACAGAGACAGAACAAGCAACTTAGTCACTTCCTCATCTACTACAACATGCATCCAGCCAGCCAATCTTATCTTGGCTTCACACAACCAAAGCCTTCTGTCTCCTGTAATAGTCAGTAAACCAGCTTCGACGAAACGCAATTAACGGAAACGTGGTAAACGCAGCATGCTGGTACGTCCGAGTCGCCCATCAGCTCTAAGTCGTCGGTCAAATATTGTAATCACACGCAGCTCAGAAAATAGGGCACAAACGTGCCCAGGTGTATTCACTGCCCCGAGTTAGCTAATTATAATCTCATTATCTGTAACTCTGTGCAAATTGAAAGAGCGTTGATTGGCCAGAAAGAAGAGGATAATCAGTTACAATGCAGACCTCTTCGCGATCTACTTAATTTAGGCGTGGAAGACAAACGTACACCAGGCAGGCTTCAAAAAACTCGCCAAGGCTGACGCCCTCGGCCAACCCCTGTCATACCCGGCCAGACAGGAGACGTTGTGGAGGCCCTCTTAGCGGCGTCTTCCCTTCCCAGACTCAATGATTTTTGACTGAGAGTGAAACCTGACTTCCCTTGGGTGGTTAGGAGATACGATGAACGGCATATTTCGACCTCCAGGCTTCCTAGTATAACTGAACGTGCAGTTTATTTACACACGGCGTAAAGAAGCTGGAGGATGCGGGAGCGTTACTCACTCACAAACAAGAGCGTGACAAGTGGCATTTTATTCGAGCCAAACTAAACCTGGAGGTAGGCAAATGCGGGGCATGGTTTATTCGACGCCTTTCGCGCCCAGCACACTTGAGCTCCATCTCAGTGCCTAGACTATTCAGCATCACCCACATCACAAGAGATATGTTGTCCACTATGTTTCATAGGTGGTAAACATTGAAAACCAACTTCCCACCTGAGTTCTGACTTCAAGCAGATAAACCAATGTCCGAACGCTGAAGACCTGCTACTGGTATACCTTCTGTGGTAGCAATTGTAGTCAAGATGGTCAAGATACCGGAAATAATCAATGGCTTACCACCTCCTGTACAGCTGAAAAACCTGGTACAGCCGACCTCCAAAGAAGGGCAAGCAGGTACATGCAGCTAGCTGTTGATGTAAGTTTACTAGTGTTCTTTCTTTAGGAAACAAAGTGCAGGAATTGCGACGGCTTGTCGAATCAAAGAAACCCAAGATCGCAGTTGCAGTGCAGATATGGCAAACGCCGGACGTATCCGACCAAAAGATAGAACTCCCTACTTATTCCATCTTTCGCAGGGACCAGCTGGTCAGCAAAGGCAGAAGTGGACCAGCCCATGTCAGTCCTGGATTACGCCTAGCTCTAAAAAGAGCCCCGGTTCTGCTTTCACTTAATGAGGCCTTGTGAATAAATGTTGGGACATACCACATATCACACGTCATTGTTGGCGTCACCAATCGTGCCCCGTCCGCAACCCCAGAATGGGACGAAAGAATGCACAGTGCCGTTAGGCGAGCCACCGCAACTTTTGGATATCACGTCATCGTTCTAGGCGATGTGCAGGTCTCTCTGGCGGGTTAGCACCCGGCACTGTAGCCAACGAGTTCTATAACCTCGTTCAGGAAGTAGGTCCCACCAAGCACGTCAACCAAACCAGGAAGTGGACGGAAGGTCATAGGCCATCACAACTCAATATGGTGTTTACTACTGAACTCCACACAGCTGATATCGTCGAAGTTGGTGCGCCATTGAGTGTGAGCGACTACGCCACGAACAGCTTCGACCTAATATGTGATGTTACGATCATCTCCCCTTACGGTCGGCTCGACGCAATTTCAAACAAACTAACTTTCGAAAGATGCGGAACCACCTGTCTCAAGCCAACTGGCCATCACTTAGAGAGTGTAATGCTGTGGATGGACATCTAGAGCATATTATGTCACATCGGAACATCACAAAAGCTGGTCCAGTCTGACTTCACACTTTATGATGCACCTGCAATTCGTCTTGAATCAAACCAACAACAAAGCGTCTAATAGAACAAGAGCGGGCCCTGTGAGATACGATTCTTTTTGGGGGAGATGACGTCTCACGCATGGCATATAAATGTTGTAATAAGTGCACAACAGCCGTACGTGCCGACCGCAGGGTTCAGCAAGCATCACTTGAAAGATCCATTTCTGACTGTTCTAGAAGATTCTTCGGGTGTATAGCTCCTTTGATCAAGTCGAAAGCTGATATATCCTTTCTCATGAGACCTTCCGGACTCTTTATTTTTAATCCTGAGGCAGCAAAGGTATCGCCTGTTCAGTATGCACCTGTCTTCAGCAACTCCACCGAGACAGAACCAAGCGCCACAACCTTCTATCCTGATCCCCCCTGGATTCGTCCCCTAACTTTACCCTGGCTAACGTACGCGCTCAGCTACTCCTACTACGAGTTGGTAAGTCCCCGGGGCTTGATGAGATACCTCTAATCGTGCTGGGAGAATGCACAGATGGGCTGGTGGAACCGCTTGTTCGTTTGTTCCAACATTCATATTTTACTGGTTGTAGCCCAGCCACTTCGAAGCACTACTTCATCTCTCCCATCTTCGAGGGTGGGGATCAAACAAACATCAGTAACTTTAGGCCGATTGATTTACTACCAAACGTGTCAAAAATGATGGTGGGCAGAGTAGACGATTTCGTTGGAGACCATCTAAATACTCACTCGTTATTGACACTGGAGCAGCATGGCTTCAGAAATGGTCACTCATGCACCACCAACCTACTGATTGCCGCTGACTCGTGAACAAAAGCTACCTAAGAATGCCTCCCAATTGACGCTACGTTCTTAAATTTCACTAAGGCGTTCCATACAGTCGATCACAGTATACTACTGGACAAGTTGAGCAACATGGGCTCATGCAGTGAGGCTATCCGGAGACGGGCCACTAGGAGGGCTGGGGGTCTATTTTCCCTGTCTTGTGAGGACCGTCTATCAAAACTGGAAATATTTCCCCCGGCCTACAGGCGTTTGAGAAACGACATTATATTAACATACGAAACCCTAGGCTTCCTGGTCCACCCCAACGAAAACAGTCACAATTGCCGATACGGTGAGTCCCAGGGGCCATACGTGCAAGGTTTCTATACCACATGGCAGCCTCTTATGTAGATGACAGTTTGACCTCTGAGGTCGTTCGACGTGGAGTACAATGCTATCGACGATTGTTCTGACACCAACAATCGACGCACCCAAGAAGCAGCTGAACGACTGCATGGCCATTTGCATTTGAGTACATATAACCCTGAGCATCATAACTGTTTTTATTTTCATACCCATCCTTTTCCGTGCAGTTTCCCCTTCGATTATTCCGTTTTTACACAGACCTAGTGCACTCACCGTAGGTGCACGGCTGTTACTGACTACTTCAACGCTGAATATACCTCAAATGCTCTGCATGTTTCTTCAGATTCCTCTGCGACGGAAATTTTTAAAGCTTCGCAACATGGCTTTCTAACGGGTAGATCTTATCTTCGCAATCTGCAGACGTTTTCGAACTCTGCCACCGAGAACCTGGATAGAGGGGGGGTAATCAAGTTGTGTTATCTTGATTTCCAGAAAGCCTTCGATTCTTTCAACCAGACGGTTTTGGGCTGGAGGTTACGAGAAGCTGGACTTAGCACCTGAATCTCTAAGTGGATCCAGACGTTTCCAGTTTTACGGTCGTGTAGAATGAAATTAACAACAGTGCTGTCAGACAAAGGTTCTCCGTTAAGTGAAATACCTCAGTGGTGACTCCTCACCCCTATGCTTTTCCTGGTATACATAAGTGACTAGACGGACGACCTAGTCTGCCCATGTTACCTGTATCCAGATGGTATGAAGCTGGTGGAAGGTGCGTTGAACTCAGACGCTCTGCAGAGGGTTATTTTGAACATCTGCAAATGAACATGAAAGTGGGATTTACCGCTGAATTTTTTCAAAAGTCACATCCTCGTTGATGCTCCCCAGTCGACCCCAGGTATCAAAGGAATGCACTTGGACAGACAGTCGACAGACTTAGGCATCCAAGTCACTAGCACGTTTGCTCCATTTGCTGAATGTGCCGCAGCCACGACAAAAGCATGGTGGACGCTATATCTACTGAAGTCTGCGATCGCCAACCCATGTCCAGCAGTATTTGTCCAGGTGTACTCGGTCATACTTCGCCCCCACTTGGAATATTATACCCAAGCTTGGTTACCTTATCTCAAAAGGGACATAACTGTCCTCAAAAAAGTGCAAACGCTCGTCGCCCATGATATGAGGTATTAGGGGTCTAAGCTACCAAGACCGATAATGTTCATTGAACTTATTCTCGTTCAAACGCCGAGGTTGAGAGGGGACACTATCGAAGTGTACAAGATTTTCCATTGCTCCGGTACAAGTCCTCTGACATGTCTGCTCCTGATGCGTCAGGATAGGAATTTAGGGGGTCAATGGTTCACAATCAAAGAAACAAGACCACGATTGGTCATTTGGTTAAACGTTTTCACTAATCGGGTGGTCATCTAGCGCGACAAATTGCCTACAAAGATTGTTGAGGCCTCCAGCGTAGTTGTATCCAAAAGAGGGCTAGATAAATGTTATACTAATCGAAGAATGATTCGCTTTTGCTGTTCAGGCAACCAGGATTTGCCATTTCACGTCATAGACCCTTTAGAAGTATGAATATCCAACAACTAAGGTTGGATGAGAAACAGTTGAGCTGGATAGATTGTCATGGCACCAACCATGTCAACAAAGCTTGGGCCATAAGTGAGGATAATCACGTGCAACTAACTGACACACACGTACCTCTAAGACGTGGTCGACATAAAGGCAAGCCTCTGTGGTGGAACAGTAGGGTTGAAAAGACACTGAAACGCAGAAAGAAAGCCTAGGCTATATACAAACAGTCTGGAGGGGGTACATCAGGATGTATGAGTAGAAGGCGGCTAGAAAAAGGTTTTCCGGAGTACAAAATTAATGCAGGACAGAGTTTGAAATGAATCTGGCGAAGTCCCATCATAAGAACCCCAAAGACTTCTTTAGCTGTGTCCAGGCCAAAGGGGCCATTAGAAGAGGACTGAATGGCATTGTTGATACTGACGGCAGTGTTATTGGATCACCATTACAGAAAGCAGAGGTTTACCGCCGGTTTTTTGAGGTGGCACATCTGTTGGACTCTGGAACTACTACAGTGGGACTCAACAACGGGGCTGCAAGAGGGCCAATGATGCAGGACGTTGAAATAAGAGGTGAGGAAGTTGAAGATAGATTAGACAAACTAGAGGTGAATAAGACGATGGGGTCTGACTGTATCCATTCAGGGATACTTAAACGCCTCAGTGATGTTTTACGGGAGCTTCTCACTATGTTATTTGGTCTTACCCTACAGAAGGCCATCACCTCAGATGGCCGGAGGAAGGCTGCCTAGTGCCCATCCATAACGGAAGTAAGAAACACGAGTTTGGTAACTGTCGACCAGTAAGTCTCACATTAGCTGTTCTGAAACTGTCAGTATGAATTATCAAGGATAGGGTTGTGAGGCACCTTACTGAAAATAGGCTTCTCTCTGCAGACCAACATGGATTAGGTCTTGTCTCACCAACCTGATTTGCTTCCTGAATAAGGTCGCGGAGAGGCAGGATAGAGTGGAGAAAGTTTAAGCTTGTTACTTGGACTTCAGGAAGGCATTCGATTCGGTGAACCACCGGTTGTTAATCTTCAAGTTAGGGACCTTTGGCTTTCTGATGAGTAGTAGGGGATTTTGATTTTCGTATAGATTGAACATCACCCACAATTGATCGCAGCTTTCTTTGAAGACTTCTAGGCTGAGTACAGGACTTCTTGAGGAGTCGCACCTTCCAGGTAGAGATAGAGGGAGAGGGGTCCACGAAGGGTGTGGTGTTTAGTGGGGTACCTCAGTAACCTCAGGTGCATCAGTGCTTGGACCCCTACTGTTTTCAATGTTCATCGATGATCTCACTATAAACCTGAAGTTGACCTGCTACGTCATCGTTGATGATGTGGAGATTGTTGGAAATGCTGACAACACGCGCATGCAGGAGGACTTGAATACAGTTCAGAAGTAGTCAAGTAAGTGGCAACTGCCTTTGAATGTAAACAAGTGTAACCAGCTGCTTGCTGCAGAACAGCCAGGGTCGATCAAGTTTTTTGACAGGGAGGGTGAGGAGGGGCACCTGAGGAGGATAGAAACAATCAAGAACTTGGGAGTGCTCATAGAGGGGAACTTCAATGTTCCCAAACAGCGTTTAGAGGCGGTCTGAAAGAGGAATAGAGCGCCGTATATGTTGAGGAAAAGGTTTGCGTTAAGGAGACCAAAAGTGTTGTTGCCCCTTTACGAAGCTAATGTGAGGCCACATCTGGAATCCTGTGTGCAAGCTCGGAGCCCGCAGGTAGTAAACGACACGAAGGTATGTGCGGAATTTCCGAGGAGTTTTACGAGGCCGCTGGATGGAATGCGGAGTAACTCGTAAGAAGATAGGCTAGAAAAACTTGGTCTAGTTTCTCTTGCACGAAGGAGAGGTAGAGAAGACTTGATAAAAGCCTTCAAGATTCTTGAGAGAATGACAGGATTTGAGGCGGAATCTCTGTTTGGTCTACATACAAACACACACCTCCGAGGCCACAGTCTCAGGTTGGAAGAGAAGGGGGTCGCCAAATCGATTACGGCTAATTCCTTCATATGTTGGGTCAACGGCTGTTGGAACATTCTTCGTCAGAGTGTAGTTTTCTCTGAAATTGTGGGAGTTCACAAGAAAGCTTGATGAGTGCTGGCCACCCTTCTTCTCGGACCTGTTGTGGGAGTCACGTTAAGGTAATTTTCCTTAGTATTTTTCTTCTCATACCTTTACGTTGGTCACGTTCTCACCTTTATTTGCCATTATTGTCATCTCTTCTTTAAATCTTATTCCTTACTTTAAGTTATTTATTTATTAACGATGCAAGCCTTAGCATGTGATGGTATAAGTTTTAGGAATCAAACTCACACTGATCTTACACTTGACTCTTGTTTCACGTGATTTCAGTGGGAGGATAAACTTGTGTCTACCCCTGATAGGTGTGAATTAGTTACGTCTTGAAGGCGCTGATCGCGTGAAATCCTCATTGAAGTGAAGAGTCTCTTCTCATTATCGTCACAGCTCTCGGAAGCACACCGGTGCAGGAAACTTTGCGATTTCTGGCTGAAGCCCTTTCGTCCTGGAAACTGAACTGAATTTCCTTTATTCCTACCCCTAGATCACCATGGAACGCATTCTCATCGGCAGAAAACGCAGTCTGGTCAATCTTCGGATCACATCAGTCAGGCATCCGGAAGTCAACAGGCACAGGCGATTATCAAGCCCTGGATTCGAAACTTGAAATTTGACATTTGCTCTCACCATTTCACCGGGCTGCTTGATCAGAGCAGACAGGCAACAATCTGACGGGCAAACTTGGATCGCATCTGCCGTAGAACTAAACATGCTGTGCCACTAAATCGTACCTGAATTCCTTGATGCAGTGATAATGTACAGGTATATTTCCAGTCTCGCAAGAAACCAGTAAAACTGGTTAAGTAGAACGTGTTTGGAGCGCGAAGTTTGAATAATGTGAGTTCGAATTCTTTTCCACGTTTCTTTATTGATATTTGACTGTGTCCGTACTATGAAGACTTCGAAAATTACGAATTAACCTATTCCTATTCGCTTAGTCCTCCAGAGATGGTGAAATGATCCAACTGTGGATCTTGTGTAAAGATTTTTCGCGCGAGGGATCACGCCATGCAATGCTTGCTCTGCGACACATGTTTTCACACCACGTGACTAGGCAGGTCCAATGGGGTTTACGAAACGGTGACGACAACAATGCTAGACCGTATCCACCTTTTTTGCTTCTGTTGTAGAACCGCTGGTCGAGCCTCTAGTTCTAAAAATAGCACCTCACCAGCGAATGGGACATACCCTGAGCCGCGGGCTGCAGCCAGTGGGGTATGTAGTGCGAGTGTTACAGGTACAGCATCATATGCGTCAGTTGCCTCAGAAGTGCTCTAAAACTGCACACGCCCATTACTGCTGACAACCCGTAAGCAAAAGCGACCGAATTCTGAGGTTCGCTTGGTACTACCTAAGAAGCCCGATGTTGCTACTCGGAAGAGCTACGTTAATAACGGCGTAATTTCGGCGAAGTTCTGGAGTGGCACCAACGCCGTCGCCCCTAAACGGCTGAGCTCATCTGCAATGGAAAATTCTGTAATTGTTCAGAGCCTTCCGGAATGCACCGCCAGCTGCTTAAAGCTACGGGACGAGCATGATCGTGAGCTCTGGGTGAGTCTTTGCATTAAGATGGTCAGAAATCCAAGTGTCTCAAACTCTTTCGCGAGGTTGGCGAGGAAATTAGATTCGCCACATGCTGACAAACTTCGGTTAGGAATGGAAATGCTTTCATCATCTAATTGGATTGAAGACGTTCTCCTGGTGACACATAAGCTGCTTGATAACTTCGAGGTCCCGGCATAGCCTGATATCCCATGGGCTGAAAGCCAGAGGCGAAAACTCGCTCAGAAGTAATCTGGAACCACTGACAGATCTCGCCATGTTATTATTGGGTTGTCCCCGATTCCACCACCAACCACCTGGAACATGACAAGAGTCAGTGGCGATTCCTGTCAACTGCCCTTGACCTTACCAACATACAGGTTCTGTCACCACGCATGAAATGGCATCGCATATACTGGAGCGGTTCCGCCACCGGCGCTGTCTTAAACCTGGCGGGACTTCGTTTCATCCCGATCGCTTTAAAGAGGAAAGAGATTTAATGAAAGACAACCACCGCACGCGTGTTGGTTGAGGATTTAATAGCATCAAAAAACTCACTACAGCGGGCTCCTGTGGAGTCGGCGACCTCCGTCAGCGTTGCGTTTGGAATGAACCCCTACACTCATAATCGCAGGGGAACGCCTATTCGTTCACTATTAACCCTGTAAAGTGCACATACAAAAATGCGCTTAGCTTAGTGAATAAATTACCAGAGCTTCGCGAACTTTGTCTTATCACAAGGCAACGGATTGTTGCCTGAACTGATTCGTGGCTGAGCACTTCCTACCTAGATTCTGAGACCGCTTTAGAAGATATGGTTATCTTCCGTGCGGATAGAACTGAAGGTGGAGTAGGGGGATCAGCCCTCTATATCCACACTTCTCTTCGAGCTTTCCTTTCTGACAATCCAGTGCTTGTCGCAATTCACGAATCGGTCTGGTGCTCGATTCGCCTAAGTGATTCAGAACGTTGGCTAGTAGGGGTCCCCTATCGTCCTCCATCTTCCGATAATTCTAAAGACAAACTCTTACTATCTGGATTGGAAGTTTTAACGACTATGGGATTTTTCCACATTCTCTAATGGGCGGTTTCACATTACCCGAAGTCAACTTTCCGGCCTTCTCGTGCACAGGCACTGAGAATTCCACCTCTGCACGATTTTTTCACGTAGTCGGAGCACTAGGCTTTACGGAGCACATACCTGGTTTTACACGGTGGCGTACTGGCCATAATCCGTCGCGGCTGGATTACTCATTCACTAATGAAGAGTTGATGGTTGACAACCTTACAATCACCGCACCACTCGGACTAAGTGATCACGAGGTCGTCTTATTCGACTTCATTTGTAGCATGAATCTGATCTGTTTAACGGCTAGTCATCACAGAAACTTCCGGGAAATGAACGTAGGGAAACTTCGTGGCTACTTGAACATGCAGACATGGGAGAACTATACCCCACTCCACTCTGTAGATGACATCTGTTAGAAGCTTACTGCCATCGTTTCTGTAGCCGTTGACGAGTCTACACTATTATCGGGCTCCAAACGGAATAAGCCTCCAAGTAAGCTACGTTCTGGCACACTTCAACTCATTCTGAAGAAGCGGCATGCTTGGATTTGTTATCGATTATCAGGATCTGAAGCTGATCAAAAAATATACGCTGTCCTAAGGAATCGGTGTAAATCGCTAATTCGACGTGATCGTCATCATTACCAACAACGTCTTACAGAACGAACTATCGCTGATCCAAATAGCCTCTTCCGATTTGTAACGTCACCTCGCAAGGCAATGGCCGGAGTTCCACAACTCACAGGCCCATTAGACCTTACTAACTGTGATACGGAGACTTTTGACTTTTGAGTTTTACAGCAGTGTTTTTGTGCAGTCACCACCAGTTCCTCAGGTTCGTCTTAACACTGAAATCGATGTCACCGACACTGTGGATACTTCATCCACGGCGGTGTTGGCTGAACTTAAGCGCCTTAGAGACAACCCTCCTGGCCTAGAAGGTATATCACCCAAGGCGTTGCGGGCAGCGGCGGAACAGCGTGCTGGCCCACCTAGCTTAGAGGTTAAGCAATCCGTTTCCCAGGAAACAGTACCCAGCAGTTGGAAACACTCAAGCATCACACCCGTTTTCAAGGGTGGTGGACAAAATCGCCCCAATGACTACAGACCAGTTACATTGCTGTCAAGCTTCTCAAAGATTTTAGAGGAGCTTGTATAGGACTCACTTCATGAGTATCTCACCACTCATGAGTTTTTCTCCAAGGCGCAACACGGATTTCGCAAGGGCCGTTCGTGTACCATAAATCTGCTGATAGCCACCGATCAGTGGACGAATGCAGTTGATCAGGTCAATGGAATAGACGTCGTATATCTAGACTTTCCTAAGGCATTCGACCGCGTATACTATGCTGTTTTGCTCGGCAAGCTTTCCCATCATGAGGTGCGAGGCAATTTTCTCCAGTGGCTTGAGTGGAACCCTGCCAACCGTCTGTACAGGGTGCGCGTTATTGGTGTTTTCTCCACCTGCAGGCCTAGCCTAAGTGAAGTACTCCAAGGTTCAATTCTTGGCCCGCTGTTATTTTCGGTACTCGTCAAAGATCTCCCACTTTCATAC
>JTDE01001032.1:161417-173055 GCA_014338405.1 Paragonimus skrjabini miyazakii | reverse complement strand
TTCTTGCTGACTGTAACAGCATATGGGAGTTTGTTCCGAATGTAAGAATATTTCACCGGAAAAAAATTGGAACGCAATTTTTTACGGTTCTCAAGAGCTGTCAGAGCAATCTCTTTGTTCCTGGTATATTTGGTTTTTTTTAGGCCCATCGCAAAGTTGACATTGAATTTATTGCCATAAACTAGAGCATACATCAGTGAAAGGTTCAACATGAGACGCCGTAACTGAAGAGTATTCAGTTCAAACGTCTGGTAGCGTTCTGTGTAGCTCAGAGAAGACGGATAACTCACTAAGTTGTTCGTGAATGCACGTTGGAGACTCTCCAGAGCTAGCCTATCAGACTTGCGCAAGTGACTGTATATGAACGTGCAGTACTCAAGTCGGTGTCGTGCGCACAGCTTATAAAGATGTACTCGAGCTGTAGGAAGGAAGAATGAGTGCTTAATGTGTCCAATCGTCCGTCTACTTTTAGCTACCAGAAAACATATGTTCTGCGAAATTGAATTAGTTTTAATGACGTATACCCAGATCGCGGACTGAGTTGGCAGTTGAAATACCATGACCATCCAGCTTTATAAAGTCTTCTGGTGTACGACAACCGTGTGCAAATATGGTGGATTTATTGGCTAAAAATGTTATCATCCAAGTTTGATGCCAAGATTCTAGTGACATGAGGTCCTCCCGTATATTCCCCAAACAAGGATTGAGATCGCTAGGGGTAAAGGTGCAGATAAGTTTGATGTCATCAGCGAACAGGAATAGTTTGCCGTGCTTGATAACTTCACATATATCTTTTACATGCATAAGAAAGAGTAACGGTCCCAGGACTCTTCCTTCAATCACTCCACTGGTGACTAGTCTGGGCGTTGAGCTGTCATCTCCTATTTCCACTGTTTGTGTGCGGTCTACAAGGTATGAAGCAAACCAGCTGAGTAAAGGGTCAGGTATACCGAAAAATGCCATTACGCTCAGAAGACGCTTATGAGGCACACGATCAAAAGCTTTTTGCATATCCAAAATTATAATAATAATTGCATTCCTTGAATCAGCATATTTTGTTACAAGATTGAAGAATTCTAGCCGGCACGTCATGCACAAACGTTTACTGGGGAACCTATGCTGGGAGTGGTTTATAAGATTTTGTGATAATAAGAATTAAACCATGCGACATTTTATTATCCTTTTCAACACTCTAGAAGAAACTGAGGTATGGTAATGGGACGATAATTGTTGATGTCTTGTCGCGCGCCACCCTTATAACAAGGTTGAATTATTGAATTTTCCCAGTGAAAATGGAAGGGGCCTAAAGTTAGTGTATAAATATTAAGCAGAAGGAGAGGAATGTCATCCACTCCCTGTGTGAGAGCAACAGGGTGGACACCCTCTGAACCAGAAAGATAAGAATGTTTGATAGTAGCTAACTGAGAGCGTATTTTTACTGCGTCAACAGAAACGTGGCTTAGAAACGTAGTTGTTTTTTAGGGGAGGTGGAGGCAATATATTTTCCTCAATGTTGAATGAAGCAGCAGAATATTAATTGAAGACCCCGCATTTTGTTACAAGATCATCCATGGTAGTTTTGTTCTGTAAGGTAACTATTGAGATGATAGGGTCCCTCGTACAGTTCCTGCGTTTCAATAGCTGCATCAACTCAAAGCTCTCCTCCGCGCTGTTAAGCGCAGAGTGGAGCATTTAGGTGGAGCTTTTTTGTTCCATATTCTATGATATCAAACAGTTCATGCATTTGCGTAATAAGGAAGAAATCATGTCTTCCGGTGTCGTGGTTTGAGACTTTTGAGCTTACATTGCTCCTTTGGAGTGAGAATCCTGCTTTTGCTACACACATTACGGCGTTTTTATCTTTCCGGGGTTAAGATATTCATACAAAACCTGAAGTATTCATTAAATACCTCGGTTGCAATACTAGGGTCAGAGGTGAGAAGAATGTGTTCCACTCCAAAGATCTCAATATAGTGGTGAACGTGTTCCAATCGATGAATTTTGTTCGGCGAGAACACATTATGTTCCACATTTTTACAGCTTTTAAGTCAACAATGAAGTTGACCACGTTGTGATCACTAATAGAAAACTGTTCTAGGACGGATACTTTAGCAGAAGAGATAACTTGTAAAACTGAGATCTAAAGTGAGGTCTAATCTGGTAGGTGCTAAAAAGTGCAGACGCCAGCCACATATTTGGACACATGCGAGAAACTCAGCTTGATTTGCAGGTGCTGTGAAAGAGGTCCAAAAGATATTGGGCAGATTAAAATCTCCACCAATTATTTTGTACTGTGTAGGCAACCGTGATACATAATTCAGTCCGTTAATAGGATTAGTCATGTCGTCATGGGTAGCGTTAAGTGATCTGCATACGCATCCTAAGAGTAAGTCACAGGATTCAGCTGACACTGACGGCCACGATGGGTCGTCAATCCTTTCAAGACATGGCTCATCGAGTAAGATTGCAGAACACTGCCACCTTAAGTAAATCGAACATCCACCGCCACGTCCTCTACCGCGATTTATACGGAACATATGATGACATAAAACACAGTGTGTATTTGAAACCTCAGGAGTACACCAAGCTTCAGTTGCCAGAAAAATATAAGGATCATATAAGAAGATGAAAGATCTAAAAATATGCATTTCCTTGACTAGTGAGCGTGAATTCGAAGGCAATAAACTTAGCGCATTTACCTTGTTCGACATCATTTTTAGATCTTTAAAAATGTCCAAAGCAGAAGGGTCTTTGTGATTCAAAGGCTTTTGTGAAGTCGCTTGGTCTGATGCGGTTATAGTTAGCGCATCGATGACTGACCGAGTGTCGCTTGCGTCTGGCTCCATGAAAGAAAGTGTTAGAAAAGTGTCAGTAAGGTGTGGTGGGGCAATGGGGATATGGGAGGTGGACTGAGCAGGGGAGGTTTCAACGGTGCGTGACCCACTAAAAAAGGGTAAAGTTGAAATGGGTTGGTCTACCCACATGCATGTTATCGGTGTATGGATCACGGGTTGCATTTGGGCGAGCATTCATAATATGGGGGCTGTTCATATTAAAAGGGGCGTTAGGCAAGGGCTAGGCAACTCTGCTGATAATAATGGGGTCCTGGTTGATTCTTGCTTTAAAAGGTGTGTCATGTAAAAGATTGCTATTGTTTGGAAGAGGCCTAGCCTTAGGGGATGGTAATGGATACATCCGTTTTTTCACTGGGTGTGGGTTTGGGTTTACATGCTTATTTTCTCCCTTGTAGTGCGGAGGAGGTGAACACGAGCAACTCGTAGAACAGTGAATTGAGGAGGGCTTATTGAAACCAGTGTTCAACTGGTGGCCAGTTGTGGAGTTTCTTTGGGATAAATTTAAAGTTGGAATTTTTGCGTGTGCTTGACGGGTAGATGGTCTGAGCCTTACTTTGTCTGATCCAGCTGCCTCATAGACAGGTTGAGACCTAGACGTCCCACTTGGTTCAATATGGGCATATTTATTTCCTTGCTGTTGTTTGGAAGTTGACTCCTCGGCATGGGCCGCCATTTCCTAAGACAGTTTGTTGGAACTCTCAAGATCTACCGTTAGATCAATCAAGTCAGCGAGTATGTTGTCCCTGTTATGTCGTTGACGTTTTCAGGATGAACGTTGGCATCCTCAAGCGTGATACAGCAAGACGAAGCTACACACTCAGCTGGACCCGACTCATTACTTTTGGACGTCATCGCACCTTGTTTAAGTGCTTCCTGGACCACATGCTTGGAGGCGACATTGTTGCGCAAAAAGCGATTTTGACATTCCCTTTTAATTGGCGCTCTACCCTGCATAAGTCTTATCAGTTTAAGGAAGGTTTTGGACTTGATAAGGTCCTGACACTGAATGAACTGTCTTGCAACTGTTTCGCTTTGGAATTTGAACAAAAGCGGGCAGCAGATCATTTGGATCTTTTTACGAAGACCAATGCAGGTATATGATGTCGGGTCTATATTAGTAATCCTCGTGAGTAGCTTTTTAATGCCATCCTAGTGAAGTTTATCTGGCATTATATGTGCAACGCATCCGTTTCTTGATTTCTGTTATCAACATGTTGAGAAGCATGCTTGCGCTCTCTATGTTATCCATCTTGGGACTTACCGGCACTTTGAAGATGTAAGCTAGGGAGATAAGATTTTCCTTTAGAGAATCAAATACAGCGTGGCTTATTTTTAGTTGGACAAGTTCACCTTCCAACTCGGATGCCTTACCGAATAACTCCGCCAATACATTGTCTTGGGGGATAGAACGGTTCTTAGTTGAATGGGTACTGGTGGGAACCACCAATTTATCTTCACCCTCTTTGGAGGGGCCTTTGTAAGTTCTGGGACAAAAGCATTTGCCTTTAGGTCGTTCAATATCAACTTTAGAGCTAGAACAAGTGGTTTTGACACCAGTCAATCTTGTTTGACGACCTGTTTTGGTCATAATAATTCGCTATATAAGAATAATTTTTAGACAGACGTGGACGTAGACAAAATGTGAGCAGACTATACGGTATCAAAATTGTCACAAAGAACAATCACATGAGAAACTTCAAATTATATACCCACGCAGTAATTACTTGCCCCTTTCGAATCGCGCGTAATATTGGTGTCGGCCAAGCTCAAGTGCCTTAGGGACGGCTCTGCTGGCTTTGGTTGTGTATCTTTCAAGGCTTTGCGAGAAACGGGTCAGCAGCTTGCTGAACTGTACCCAGCGGATGGAAACTCACGAATATCACGTTCATCTCTCAGGTGACTGGAACGTTTCTACGTTTGGACCCGTGCCTATTCTTCACAATAATTAGACCAGAAAACCGAAATAATGGACAACGACGTCTATTGCAAGTAGACTGGGAAAGTGAGCTGTAATCGAAGCACGACCGACCACTGCTGCAGCGACAGACGGGAGTGTGCTATTTCCTCACCGTGACCTGCGCGACCTGTAACGTAGAAAGAAAATTACTTGGCGAGCGAAAATTATGTACAGGTTCATCATGTAATTTTCCAGTGGCTGTTGAATTGCACGTACAACTGTACAAAATGTTTCTTTTTTGTCTTTTTGTTTCGCATTTTTTTGTTTTCTAAATTGAGAAGGTTACTGAGAGGAAAATTATGTATAGTAAACAACATCCACAAGACATGCTGGAAAGTGAACACCCGCGTGTGGTGCGGGTCAGGTGGTGTGGAGGTATCCGGCGGAGAGGGCGGTGTAGGGACGGGGCTGCCACAGATGACTGCGGGAAAGCTCGGACAATGTCGTCTTCTGCATAGGTGACTTTGAGGCGATCGATGGGAACGGTGTCATGACAAACATGACGGTTTATCGTGGATTGCTTTTGCGTTCGTCGAAGCACCTTGAAGGGGCCCAAGTAAGATGGTTGAAAGGGCCCACGTACATTGTCGTAATGGACGCGCACGTGTGAACAGGTGACCAAATCCTTGTGCATTTGCACAGGCCTATGTTGTTCACTGAGATGTGGGTTGGATTTGCTGCATATATAGAGATAACGTGAAAGCAAAAGTCAAAGGCAGGGAAGTCGTCAATGGAGGGGGTGAAACAAATTCACCAGGCAGACGCAGTGTGCAGACATAGACAATTTCCGCCGAGGTGCATTGAAGATCAGCATTCAGTGTGCTTCGGATCCCAAAGAGTACGAAAGGCAGGACTTCACTTTGTGCTTTATTGGTGGCGTTCCACTAAACCATTCGAGGACAGATGGTATGTCGTGGAACGAATGTACCGGCACCCAAGAAACTTCGCCATAGCTTTGAATGTTGAGCACTCGAAATGTGAGCCGCGGTCCAACGTAATAGTTGTGGGACATCCGTAGTTGGCCACCCAATGTTCCAAGAAGGCGTTCACGGCAGCCTTGAAGGAGCGATTCCTCAATGGAATAGCATTCGGTTTTGTTGAGAAACGGTAACCAAAAATTGAAGGGTAAAGGTAGCTTCATGAAGGCGACAAGGGTCTAACTAAATGTCAGTGGAAGCTCGAAAACCTGGCATTTGGAAGACCGAATGATGGAATTGGGCTCCGTGTGTATTTATATAACTGGAAAGGTTGGCAATATAGGCGAGCGCGTGTCCAACTACGAACGTCTGAGTTGGCCTTCGACCAGACAAGTCGATCTGTTACTAACTTAGCGAAGGCGCGAATACCAGGGTGCGACAGGTTGTGAAGCTGATTGCATACATAATGCCGGTAAGCTTGTGGCACTACCGATCTCGGAATACCCGCAGGCATATCGCAAAAGGTAGTTCCGTCTGCATTAGACAGTAGAGTGGCGCGCAGCTTTAAAGAGTAGCGTTGCAAAGAGGTTTGGAAACAAGGCTCTTGCGACTGGACCGCAGCTAGATCACTAGGGTCAACGAAAGTAGGCATGGACGCATGAGAGTGCGACGGCGCCAGCGTTGAGGGCACCTGAAACATGTCGAATGTCGCAGGCAAACTGCGAAACATAGTCCAAGTGTCTGATCTCCCTGTCTGATGAGGAATTAAGTGCGTACACTAAAGGCCTGTGATCCGTGAACACGATGGAGTGACGACCCTCCAGTACATGGCGGAAGTGGCAGATATTCAGGTGAATAGCAGGTAGCCTTCTTCCAAGCGTGCTGTACCGAGATACGGCAGGTAACAAGAGTTTGGAGAAGAAATCTAGGGGTTACATTTGTCGTTGACAAACTGCTGCATAACAGCGTCGACAAATACATTCTAGGCATCAGTTCGGAAAGAAAGTGGGGCCTGAGGGTCTGGGCGGGTTAAAAGAGCAACATTGGACAAAAGCCGTGCGCGCTGCGTCCGTAAAGTTGAATTTACGTGTGCTACCTCAAAGTAAGTCTGTGAGGGGATGCGAGAATTGCGGACAACGGGGATAAACAGGCGTCAGTAATTTACTGAACCAACAAAACGTTGGAACTGTGTGAAGGCTGTTGGTTCGAGGAAAGTATTGACAGCACCTCCGTTTGCTGGCAAAACTTAGATGCCAGAAGGGGAAATGATGTAAGCTGAAAATTCCATACTACCTCTTCCAAGTTTGCACTTAGATGGGTTAACGGTTATTCCGTGTTGGGCTGGCCCGGCAATCAAGGAACGCAGATGTTGCAGAAGTTCTTCGGAAGAACTGTCCAATAAAAGGTCATCTAAGTAGGAGTAGACGAACTCCAGGCCTCGGCATACTTCATGAATGAAGCGCTGGAAGGTTTCTGCAACGTTGCCAAGGCTAAATGGTATTCGAAAAAAATTCGAATAGCACAAAAGGCGTGACACTGGCCGTCTGAGGGATGTCTGCCCCTCTACTGGGATCTGGTGGTAGACGCCAACTGAATCGATCTTACTTAATGGAGTTTTACCAGAAAGGCAAGCCGTCAAATCTTGGATGTGAAGGATCGGATACCTACCAGGGATTGTGACCTTGTTGAGGCCACAATAATTGCCGCAAGAGCGGCAGTCACCTGACTTCTTCGGGACTATATGAAGTGGAGAAGCCCATGGACTTTTAGAAGGGCGAAGTAGTTTTAGTATGGGCGTGCGTTCGAACTCTGTCCTGGATATTTTAAGTTTGTCCTAGGCCAACCGTCTCGGCCAGCACGACACTGGTGGAGCTTTGCGCCTAATATGATACGTGCAAGCGGAAGTGGCTGGAAGTGGCTCTTTTGTGGGTAGAACAATCTGTGAGAAATCCAAAAATTAAGATAGTTAATGGGTTTCAGGTTGAAGGATTAGAAGGCTGACAGCCTCTGTGTATGCCTGGATGCCTTCGGTGCTAAACTTTGTACGGAAATCGATCAACTTTTGCTTTCGGGCATCGACCATGAGGTCAACTTGCTGAAGAAAGTGGATGTCTAAAATGGCGAAAGGTACGGCTGCAATTGTAAAAAATCGGCGAAACGTTCGTCGGAGACCAAGGCCAAGCGAGAGTGAACGTTGACCATGGATAGGAATGAGCGTGCCGTTAGCGACACGAAGCACGGGTAAAGTAGTGGGGGTCCACCGGATCGTGGGGGAACCCCGCTAACTTCAGCCCCAGTATAAGCCAGAAACGTGGTCTTTGGGCCTAAATCCGTCACATGAAATCAGCAAATGCTAGGGAGGCTACCGGCCACGTTTGTAGCCACTACGGGCCAGCTTGAAAGTTTCCCTGGTTGAAGTATTTACAGGGGGCGATGCAACTCTTCGCCCGTCTGCCGAACTTGTTGTGATACCAACACTAAGCGCCGGATGTCCTAGGGCGTCTGAGCGGATATTTACTTCAGCGTCGACGGGAGGAGAAGCATGTCCTGAGACGGGCGAAATTCCGTCGAAAGACTGCAATCTCCTCCCAAACAGTGCGCTTATCACCTGGTGACGGCGGACAGGATGACCCATGTGAAGCTGAAAGGTCAGGATTCTTAGGGACCTCTGTTGTGTGGCTTGTCAACGCTATGAAAGAGACAGGGGAACAGGTACAAAAATGGCCCTGTATCTCGTCTACGAGTTGTGTTGAATCCAATAAATACGGAGACTTGGTGGTCATGAGGGTAGCCTGTGAGTTAATCGAAAGACCTTACATCCACAACTCTTTGAGGAGTGTCTTATCCATTGATGAGACCCTTGGTAACTGTTGTAGTTGGAGCAACGAATCTGACGGTCGCTTATCTCTTAACTGTAGGTCTCTAAAGAGTCTTTGTAGCTGCGATCTATCAAACGGTGTGATCCGTCACGGTTGAACCTTTAACGTAGATTGTGTAACCATGGAACTTACCACTGTCCGTTGTCTGCTGTTGCCATTCGGTGAAATAAATGTCGGCTGCGGAAGGAATTTGTTTATTAACGTTCATAAATAAGAACTTTTAGTCACTTACATGCTTTCGGACGGTATCACGTACATGGAAGTAACACAAGAGGACGTCGCAGCCGAATACCACACGGGCTGCCCTCATCTGCGCAGCCATCTTGTTCATTACGAACGTCTTCACCGGTGTGTGCTCACCCATCAGATCTCGAAAAATTTAGAACAGCTTACGTAGTCAGGCATACTTTTCACTACACACGTACCCGTACATCACCGGTCGGCCATGTCCCCTGCCATCGGTAACCAGGAATGGATACAATTTCAAGCTTCAAGAGTATCAGAATGTTCGACGACTCACTTGTGTCTGTTGGTCCCGTGTGTGGCAATCACGGTCATCATGTGTGAAAAACGTCTGAACAGCTTCACCTGCTTCCGCTGAGCAAAGCATATATGTGTGTATGCACCGTTTCCATCCTGCATGGTACGCAGGTAACCTTTCTCCGCAATACCACCGAGTACTTTCACTAGGTTCTCTAAAGCTCAGTTAAAATATTACACCCAAAAACTCACTGGACAATATGGGCTTAGACTCGTGTCGGATGCTTCCAATGTCAGCCGTTGTGATAAACTACCCGGTAACGTTTGCGAAATACTGCTTTATGTCAGAAGTTGGTGTATTGTATTCGAATAGATTCCTAGAGTCGTTCATTTCACTGACTTTTAATCTGCGATCAATAGAATGAGACTCGTATACCAGACGATTAAGTGGATAGTTGTGCTCTAACTCAAAAGAGCTAACAACCATCAGTCATTTCTCTGGACCACGTAAAATCGTGAGTTGCAACAGGTGTCGCGAAAACTAAGTTGTTAACCAAGACAAATACCAACTAACTAAACACGTTGTACACCTCTGCATTCACTCTTCCGTCTTTTATATTTCGTACAGCGATAGAAAATCTAGACGGTTCTCAATTTTTCATATCACCTTAGCCCATCGTATTCCGGAACAGATCTTCATCTACGGCTTGTTCCATGGACATGAATGAAGCTGACATCCTCCATGTACCTTTTCAGGCATTCTTGAAATTGTAAGAAAGTGTGAACTTCACGATCTTTGGAAGCAGCCTTGAATGCTTCAATATAATCCATATCCTGAAAATAAAATAGCGTCATCATTTGCTAACATGATTAACAACTTCTGCACTCTCCCGAAAATCAATATACAAATTATTTCTGCATTTCAGCGTTATTTCCGCAAACAAACACCAGCCATTCAGATATTCGAAACTAACACACTTTTAGGTCGTTTTCATTGTTGAGAGCTAGTCGTAGACAATGATCTCTTCGGTTATCGTGGTTGAAAAAAATTAACCACATATCCCGCATTTTCACCTCGGCATCTGGTGCAGAAATAAAAACACCAAAATGTGTGTGCGTGTATTTGTTCTAATTGAGCGATAAATGAAAACGCTGCGTGTAATCGGTAGACCGTGAATATATCTGTTATCTTCAAGGCAAAAAATATGTTGTAGCTATTGAAGTTGCTGAAATGTTGTAACATGTTACAGCTCCTAGAATTTCAGAATTCTGTTTCCTGAAGATAGTTTGTTTTAATCTTCCGAAGACGTAAGCAAGGAATTTGCGGTAGTTCAGTGGTATAAAGATTAATGGAAAAATAACACAGAGTCGTATTCTACACTATTTCGGAGAACTGAAGGTGAAATACAATGAAAATCGATGTCATGGACGTGGAAACATGTTTTTGTTTGAATCGGATGTAATTAAGCAGGAAAGCGTGACTGTAATTTCGAACTGTTGTTGAAATAGGAATACTAAGCTTTTTATAAAAGGACAAACATGAGAAACGCTTATAAAGATACTTCAGCGCAGAACAATACACAAAAACTGGACAAGTCGGGCTTTATCGGTTATATTCGCTACGCTTAACCACTCGTTGGTATCGCTGTTGTTAACTTTTCCATGAAATTAGGATGTACGCTGGAATAAAGACTAGGTGACTTGCAGAAAGAATGACATTGAAAAACACTCCCAGCCGGAAAGGTTGCGACAGTTATAACGGCAACTGTGTAGTTTGCCGGTACTGTACTTCAAGGCCGAAACGAGTTTAAAACGGCTATTTAGGCGCGAAAAGAGATTTTTCAAATTTTTCATGAAATGTTAAAATGCATATTACGGGACAAATATATAGACTTCATCGAGTATAATAATTGTGTTGCAATGAAAAAAATTAGCTATACCTAAAAATAGTTCATATTCGCACTCTTGTTGCAAAAAATGTGTCGCCATTTTTTCAACACAAGCACCATGTTGGCTCTCCTAATCGATTTTACGTTCTTAAAATTCTTCCCTCGGAATTTTTGTGATAGAATACGTATTCCTATCTTGCAGAAACGTTTAATTTCGCGTGGTTTTGGAGATGTAATTGAGTTCGTAATTTTCGACAGCGTTGCGTTTGCATTGCATTGCACGCAAATTATCGCAGTACTTCCCAATGAGAGCTCTGCCGCCGCGGACGTTGGTTGATTATTCACCTGAATTATATGTTAAGCCTGGTTCCCTTATAGCATTTCCGGTGGAAAAGTGTCTACGTTATCACATGGTTGCTTCTACCTACGGTGTGGTGTAAACATGGGTAACACGTCGCACTCCATCACTAACAACGTGCGTATTGTTTTGTTTATTGCTTATTGGCTATGCTGGAATGTAGCTTGCCATGTGTACGTGAGTCATTGTTAACTTTTCTGAGAGATAATGACCAGCTTTGATGCGCGTTGGTTATCCGACGTAAACATTGATTCCCACTTCTACCATTTAAGCTACAACCCTTCTACCTTCGTATCATGTATG
>JTDE01001032.1:128447-145355 GCA_014338405.1 Paragonimus skrjabini miyazakii | reverse complement strand
CAACCATCGAAAGCTATGCACCGTGATTAATTAAGCAATTGATCGCGCATCCTGAGCGTTCCGGAATACGCGCCGGCACACTGCCACATTGCTCACGCGATCAGTCCACTTAGATATGGGCCAATTGGCGGAGACAACGATGGTCAAACACAGCAAGCCTGTTGATATCTTCTTTGTGAACAGGCCACGTTTCCGAACCATAAAGCAAAATGGAACGCACACAGGCATTATATACCCTTCCTTTCAGCGACAACCGGACGTCTTTTTAACTCCACGGATGACGCAGTTTGGCAAGGGCGACTCGTGCCCTTGCAATCCTCGCTGATATCTCATCTGCAATATTATAGGCTGACGAGATAGTGCTACCCAAGTATGTGATATTGTCCACAGTCTCAAGCGAATTACGTGCAATGAAGAAGATAGGAGTTGAAGTGCCCCAGTCTTGAAGCAACACTGCACTTTGAAGGTGCGAAGCGCATTCCATACAAGCCAGCCCGGTTGCTCAACCTGTCGAGCATGGTCTGCATGTTTTCGGCAGAGGGACTAAGTATGACAATGTCGTCCGCATACTCCAGATCGGTCAATCTAGCGCCAGGAAGAAGCTCAACACCAAGTTCATTGGACTGCTCAAGCGCATCCTCCAGAATGTCGTCCATGACAAAATTGAACAGGAAGAGAGAAATCGGACACCCCTGACGAACACCACTAGAAGTGATGAACGCACGAGACAGTTATCCATAAACTCTCACCTTGCTTGCAAAGTGAGCATACAGATTCACGTATGTCCCTGGTACTCTAATGCGAAGGAGACAGCTCCAAAGAACGTTACGAGCAACCGAATCGAAAGCAGCCTTTAGATCCGAAAAGACCGCGACTGTCGGCTGTCTGTAAGAGTGCCAATGTTCCAAGATCCGTTGCAAGGTAAAAATATTATCAACGCACCCTTGACCGGGTCGGAATCCTGCCTGTTCTTCACGTATCTGGCTTACTCTGGGCTTAGTAAGCCGATGCAAAATGAGGCCAGCGAGTAACTTGGACGCAATAGACAACAAACTAACGCTTCTGAGGTTGCCACATTGACTTCGGGCCTCCTTTTTGAAAACGGGAATGACTGTTGATAGGCACCAATCAGGAGGCACCTCTTTAGTTTCCCAGATCGTCTGGAGGAGTTCTGTCAGTTCTGATATCAACCTCACCCCACCATCCTTGAAAAGAGAAGGAGGGAGGAGGTCTGGATCAGGAGCCTTATTACGCTTCAATAACATGAGCTCCAGGACCGGTTCTGCTTCCGACGGAGAACCGTCTGGAATGCAATAACTGACCAATCTAGTCCCGTCGTCCACATGATCTGGTTGAGGCCAGCTGAACTGCTCTTCAAAATGTTCAGCCCACCTGTCAAGTCGGTGCGATTGACTGGTAACAAGTGAACCATCTTTTTCCACATATGGTCTCACTTATACCGACTCGGTGGCCAGTACAACCACGGATCAGGGAAAAAAGCCTTCTGCTATTCCCAGATAAAAAGGCTCTTTCCATCTCTTTCGATTGTTGGAGCAAGTAGTGCTCACGGTCTTTGCGCAAGCTCTTAGTGAGCTTGCGTTTAAGTTCTTGACGGTCGTCATCATATTCAGAACCAGGTGGGGTCGATCGACGCTTGTTCAGGAAGTTTATCGACGTGACGGAAATCCAGTTCTGTCGCAACTGAACAGCCCCATCGAAACGTGCCTGTTCACAGCATGCTTTCATAGCCGCAGCCACTTGTTCCCAGTGTTCATTAGGATCCTTCACCTGACTCGAACTGGATGACTTCTTCACCAACGCCTTTTGGTAAGCGTTTTTTTCATCCTCGTCTAATTCAGTAAACACCAACTATCTTTCTTTTAAAAATGCTATTCTCGAAGCTGAAGAGGCACTTGTTCCTCGTAAACTGTGGAAGTCCTGATCTCGCTTCCGCGGAACATACGTCGTCTTCTTGACTTACGTTCTCGTCTATTCCCTAAGCAAAAACTAACAGGCAAGCCGGATGATCTAGAAGCCTTTCGCTTTGTACGAAACAGATGCAGGCGGGAAATCCGTCAACATACCAAACAGGCACGGACAAGAATCCTACTGGTAGCTCGGGAGAGTAAAATTTTTCTCTTCAAGTACATGTGTCGCCAGAAGAAAACGAAGCCCTCAGCGCTTTCTCTACGGCTTCCCAACGGGGAAACCTCCCCCAACCCTCAGGTGTATGCGGAGATTTTCAGAGAATACTATTCAGCAGTCTTCAGTGTGGTTCCGGCAACCTGACATCCGATTCTCCCGAGGCGAAATTTCCAACGCCCACTCCTAACAGCTGAATTCTCTGTGTTCGACGTTCAGGATCTCTTGCTTAATTTCAACCCTTACAGTGCAATGGGACCAGACTGGATCCATCCTCGAATCCTGAAAGAAGCGGCTCTTGGTTTGGCGATGCCCCTCTATAGTTTGTTTAAACAGACACTTCGGACCAGCACTCTTCCGGAGGCTTGGAAAGAGGCCACTGTCATACCTACATTTAAGGCTGGAGATCGTCATTCCCTTGCTAGTTATCGGCCGATCAGCCTCACCAGCATCCCATGCAAAGTAATGGAGCGCCTGTTAAAACGCGCCATCCTTAAGCATTTCTTCTCGAATAATTTTTTCTCTTCTCCCCATCATGGCTTTCTTCCCGACCGGTCTGCATAACCAATATGCTTATCTTCATGGATAGCCTGACAGATGCCAAAGACAATGGCCATACCTCGGATGCTATCTTTTTCGATTTTGCTAAGGCATTCGATCGTGTCGCACACGATCCACTTGTACATAAGCTATCAACCTATGGGATCAAAGGAGAGGTTCTCCGCTGGATTACATCCTTTCTTGACAACAGAACTTTTAGGGTAAAAACCGGATCGAACCTTTCTTCTCCTTCTCCAAGCTCCACTGGAGTTCCTCAAGGATCCGTGCTCGGTCAGTTGTTGTTTCTACTATGCATTAATGACCTTCCCGACCTTATTTCTAGCAATACCCTCCTTTATGCGGATGATTTAAAAATCTGGAGTGCCTTTGATCCCAGCGCATTGCAGATTGACCTCGACCGTATTAAGGGCTGGTCAGAAGACTGGAGTCTCCCTCTAAACGACAGTAAGTGTGCATATATATCGCTTGGAGGAGCCTCGGGGAACCTATTCGTGATCCATGGTGCACAAAGTGTAACGGATATCACGAAAGTTGATCTTAAAAAAGACCTAGGGATTTGGCTGTCGACTAGTTTGTCCTTTTCTGATCATCACCAGATGGCTGCCAGAAAGGGATTTGGGACTCTTGGGATGATAAAAGGAGCCTTTCCTCGAATAAACAAGCATGTTTTTCAATCGCTCTACGGGGTCTATATAAGACCATTGCTTGAGTACACAAATCAAGTCGTGTACACCTGCTTGAAGATGGACATACTCGCCATCGAGCGTTTCCAGCGAGTAGCCACCAAAATGGTCATTGGCTTGCTACATTTCTCTTACAAGTCTCGTCTTGAAATTCTTGATCTTTATCCACTTGAATTTCGAAGACATCGCGGCGACTTAATGCTTACGTACTTTTTCTTCCGCACAGGACTGGTGCACTAATTATTTACTACAGTAGCTGATAACAGTCGAAGGGGTCACGACAAGAAGCTCTATTAGCTTCGACCCCGGACCTTCCTTAGGCAACAGTTCTCCTACAAGATTATCAACCACTGGAACGACCTTTCATTGGAGGTTGTTAGCTGTTGTCCTGGGGATCACTTCAAAGAGTTATTAGATTCTCACTTACTTAAGAAGTTACTGGATTAGTATTTTATCCTGCTTTACTAGATTAATATTTTACTCTGTTCTCGGTATCCCCTGTAAGCCCTTAGAGCGGTGCTACACCCTGTTTTCAACGACTGCTTTTCAGGTCAACAGAAAACCGCTGACATCGAAACGGACAAATTGACTGGATTCGGGTGGCTTGGGCCTCCAACCTCGAACCCGTGAACAAATCGCTGAAAAATCAGCCTATCTGAAAGCTGTATCTAAAGGGCCAAGAGCCCTAATCTGCATTACCCTCCCGAGCAAAGAGTGCCAATGGTTGATCACCATGACGCTGTGACTCCAGGGATCGTTATTTGTCCCATTTTTGCCCCGTACCGGTAGTTTTAACTAGTCCAATGTTGCACGCCCCATGTTTTTTCCGACTGCCGGAAAACAAGCAATGGCGAATAGTGTCGATGCTGACGATTTACCTGTAGCCTATAACGACACCGTTTTTCCCTGATATATGTATACTTGCTCATGGTTCTCAGTTTTGTTATCGCTGTGTTATCTTCCTCCACTTTTTTGTTTTGTATGGGATCCATTTGTTTGATTTTGACTTGCAGTGTTATGTCCATTTATACTCAACCGGAATCAATCACTCCTGGTTCTGATACAGTTATCGATTCTTATCTCGGTTGCTTGTGGAGTCTGAAAGACAAAGTTATGGTAGGTTGCTTTGGTCTATGCATTTCTACGACTTTTGTGTTCTTATAGACCTTGATTCATCAATATCATTTGATGTTACTACAAAAAATGGAATGCGACCTTGGAAAGTAAGTGTTTTTCACTTCAGCCGTTTGATTTTCGCATTACGGAACCTTTTCTGTCGTGCATCATACCAGGAGGTATGCGGTTTGAATGCTGTCGTTGAGCAAATTTTTCAGGATCACTCGAAACAATCTGGGTTTAACCCAGATTGTCACTAGTAATCCTTATCGATCGCCTGATTGATAGATTGTCGTTGCTACTTGACTGTCTCAGGCAGTTCCCAGACACTGACACCCTGTGGCACTCTTTCAAACTTTTTTCACCTTCGGGCTTCAGTTGGCTACTCTGAAAAGTGCATGCACGTCTTTCGTATGTAACTATGTGTATATATCCACACTGTAATTACGTTTAACTTATCAAATTAGGTGCCTATTTCTAGCCATAGAGGAACGTCTGCAGATATGTTTTCTTACTAAGAGCGTGTATACAAACAATTGACGATTTTCACGTGTTAGAAACTGGAGCACTTAACCTCAACACAATGCAAATCATCTTGCTTCTCCCAACAGTTGGCAAGCGGTTTTGGAATCTATTGTGCGGTTTATTGTTCACAACAATTTCATTTTTGTAATTCAACGGACCCCTGGTTTCTATGTGCTCGGACAACTAAGAAACCGGTTCGGAGCACCTGGAGGTGCACTTTTGACTTTGACTCGGCGATCATCTGCAAATTAAGGTGATTTACTTGGCGAATGGACTGTGAGGGACAATTAATGGTAGTGCTACCAAATCGCGCTCGATTCACAGTTGGCAGCCGCGTTTCGCACGTGACAACATGATGTATGCTGCTATAATTCTGCACTTTGTGATGCTTCCTGATGTTTACCTTAAAAATAACACTCCACAACTAGTTTCATCTGGACTCATCAGATAGAGGTAATCTGAATAGGTAATCGAACCGGCTAGTCTTTGCGTTATGAGACAGTGCTCTTATCCGTCCGCCCACCGGTTCTATGAGCATTAGTTGTAACGAGGGAGTTTGTATACAGTTGATTTATAATTGGTATTCACCCCGTGAGTGTGGATAGACACAGCCTACCTCAGTTCGTTCCCCTAGTCAGACTACCTCTATCGGATGAATCCAAACGAGGACGAAACTGGTCGTGAAGTCTCAGTTTTATGGTGAGTATCAAGAAGCATTACAAACACCATTTCGAACTATTGCGGCCGTGACCAATTCAAACTGACAATCCGAGGTGGACTATGTTCATCCACACTAACGGGGTGAAAACAAGGTATAAATCAATTCTGTCCCTTTTTCGTGCGACTGCCTTACAAGTTCTTTGACAATGCGCCTGTTATGTAGCCGAAAAAGGGTTTTGTTCTCAACCGGAGAACATGAATTTTCATTATGCGGTTCATAGGGTTTTTCAAATCTAGTCTACCTGCAAATCCGTGCGCCCCCAGACCCTCAGTAAGCACAAGCTTCGCGCCTTCACGGACAAATTGCAAGTAATGCCTGAGCATATTGGTGTATTCAAGTGGTACCATCTACGTGAAAATTTGGCAGTCATTTGAGTATCTATCGCCAGTTACCTGAGTACTAGGCCTATCCTAACGATGTATATAAGTTTCGGTTTTTTCCACCACCATTGTCTCCGTCAGTTAGTCTATATCAGGTAAACTATTTACATGAGTCAATGTCAGTCCTCAGTATAGTACTAAGTGATGTTAACATCATATCTAGACATTCTTTTAAGTTTAACATCAACCAGGGTTTTTCAGATGTTATATGTACCATTGAATTCATTTTCATCGTTTTCGTCTGAAACTATGTAACTGGATCCATCTGTAAGATATCAAGTGCCTTTCAATCTGAAATGTCTAGTTCTCCGCCTGATAGCCACTCTATCTGTATTCCTCGTTTCATTTTTGACCTCGATTTTCTCACGTTTGTTCGTATCGTTCAACAGTTTGGTCACTTGCAATACGGATTCGTTTCGAAATCAATTGACTGATGTTTTCGCTCAATTAAACGAAGTAGAGGTGCAGCTCAATGGACTAGAAGCGTGGTCCGGTCTTCCACCAGAGTGTTTTGCTCCGATATCGTCAACTTCTCCAGCCATAAGTCTGGATCCAGATCAGATCTCTCTAGAGGCCCAAACACTGGTTGAGCTGGTGCGGCGTTTGCAACTTGGCCTTCGTTCCATGGTTAACACTAGTTCAATTCAACCCTCAGCACCAACTTCTGTGGGTGATACAGTTCAAATTGGAGACACTGGTAAACCTACCAAAACGGTTACTAGCTGCCTGCCAAAGCGCAATCCGTCAACACCAACTCTTCCATCAAACCGATTAGAAAGTCATTTGCCGATCGTGTATGGAGCTGGCGCCCTTCCTGGTTTGGTGTCATCCCAATCCAGTTTTACTGGCGTTCCTGCCCAACTTCCGGACACCGTACCGTATTCGACTACTGAGGAGGGCACTTCGATGGTCAGCAATAGTCACTTTGTGTACAAGTCACCCGGTGCACTGTCGGCAATGTCTGCCACAACCCGATCTCCAATGACTGACAGACGTCACCTTGATCCTGGCGAGGCGTATACTGGTTTTCCAAGTGTTGGCAAATCCTCTACTGCACCATCTTCTTACGCCTCCATGACCGTCCCTCCTTATGATCAGACTACTGTCACCTCTTATCCTTATGCCTCATCTAACCCTACTCAGGAACTAGTCTCACTCGCACCTCCCGGACGAATAGCAGCAGTTAGCTATATCGATCCCATAACCAACCAGCAAACCTCCACACGAGCCGATTATTCAATCCAGAGTACAAAGTCTGTGAGCAATTTGGATCAGCATGGTAATCAGTATGGTCAATTTTAAACTGTCCACCGACTACTTGAGTGAGAGCTACAAAATACACTTCCAAGTTTTGAGTTGTGCGTTGTTCACTGTTGTCAGTCTGCTTCGATTAGCTCTCTCTTTTGCTACATAAGGCCGTTACTGTTTGAGTAATGCAGTGAATATTTTGTGTTAAATATGGGCATTTGCTTGGCCTGTATATTTCGCTCAGTTGTTACTATGTTGAAGACTGTTTTTTGTAGTCTTTCCTTCGCATTGGACGTTTAGTCTGCTGCGTGTGTGTAATCAAGTACGAAATGAATTGCGTTGATTTCAATACTGTCTTTGTATATCACTTAACTGTTTGGCTCATATATGTGCAACTGTGGAATTCGGAAAAGCCAACGTGACTACAAGAAAATGAGATGGCATCAAGACGTCGGATTACTAGCGTTAAGGTCTGTTTTCATCGTTTCAGTTTACTTCTTTGGTAGCTTGTCGTGTGTTGACTGTTTTACGTACACGCACTTTACTTATCATCTCGATATCATCGTACTTAAGCTTACTAACCTTTTTTTTCTGTGTCTTGGTGCACATCCTTCATTGTGTTTGAAGTGAAACTCTCAATCTGGGCATTTCGTTTTTAGTAAGACTGTTAAATTAATGACAAATAATTTAAAACCGTCGATGAAACGCTTATTGCGGCAATGGACCCATTAGTATCGAATTTTTAGTAACGTTTTCACATATATTGCGTGATTGGATGCAGAGAAACTGAAAAGTCGTCGGTTATGTCGATCTCTGCCCACAATTACGTCATTGTGTTTACATTTTTTGAATCTGTAGTTGAGTTGAGGACATCAAACATACGCCCGAAAGATGGAATTTTGGCCAGTGATTTACTCCCAACCTATAAACAAGAAACGGGGCAGGTGATTAATCAGTTCTTACCAAAATTCTATTTTTTTGCTGAAGACTTCAGCTCCCACGCAGTTACCGCAGATCAGAACCGAGAGTTCTTTGTATCTAGCTCAGAAACAGTCTTTCGCATTTCTGGGCGGCACCGGAACTATATCACTTACTAATGCAATGGGAGTTTCTAATTCTTCATTGAGGGATGATACAGCGCTGGTGGTGATCTTTCAATGATCGTTTCTGTTTCTGTGACAGTGGCTGGTGTCCGCGTTTTAAATGCCTTGCTTAACAATGCCGTATTCTGAGCCTACAAAACAACTGGTCATTTTCGGAAAACTTTCGAATCCTCCAATTACATTTCTTCAAAGTTATTTGCTACAGCTGTTGCCGTATCTGAAGCTCTGACAAGCGTGTTTGCTGAAATTGACCTCATTGGAGTGATTTGTAAGTTTTGGTGGATATAGCAAACACTTAAAGCTACATCTTCTGGTCCGTCATTCTCAGAAGCAAATGGAAAATTTCCCGCTTGAAAAACATATTCACGCTATCTGGCAGCACTCAGTGACACTGTTGTGTATCTATCTTATATAAAAGTTGTCCATCCTCGAGTATAACTGACCCTATTCCATCTCTGTGCGGATGTTCTGCCGGGCCGTACTCTCTTCAAGCTACTTAGAGATATCATTCGAAGGCAACAACTTCCCATTCTCATTTTTCGGAATGTAGACTGCTCATGTGAAACCATCAGCTTTGTTTGAGATAGACCCCTGTGATAAAAACGGAAAATCTGACCCACATACTGGCCCATATTGACAACACAATCTGTGACCGAAACCAAGAACACCATGTTAAAAATTTGCAAAGCTCTAGTCCAGCCCGAAAGCATAGCTTGATGCTCAGCGAAAGCAAGTGCGTTTATCGAGTCTCAAACGAGATAATCAAACCTAATTCTGAATGGTTTAAACCATTGCCACCGCATTCATCACCCTATGATTTAAAATCCTGACGTAGCATCGTCCGAATGTTTTCGTCCTACTGACAGTAGATTTCGCATGCCTCCGACAGAATTCACCCTCTTGTACTCGACACTACATCCCTTATGTTTGATAATGTCAGACAGTCATTCGACAACCGAAAGAGAGGACTGGAAATGCTGTGATTACCGCTGTAACTCGTTGAACCTCGGTAACATCCGAAACAGATGTTTCAGATATTGCAATTGCTGCAACCTTAAACCAAACGGCAAGCTTGTGACCTTCTCAGGACTGTTGTCGCCAACGGAAAGATGTCACACATCAATTGGAGAGGAGGTTTACGCGATTGTAGGATCCGTGAGGAACTGATAGTCACTTTCAGCTCATCACTGACCGGCGTTTGATTGCTTTCGCGTGTGACGACCATTACGGGGTAAAGTTAAGGACGATAAAGTTCAACGTTGCGGAATCAAACTTTTGTTCCTTCATTACAGTATCGTTTATCGCTCTGGACAATACAACAGACTTTAGAGGTTTTCCTCCTTCCAAAACTCTCAATCGATATCTGCTCAATATTTTTAACGAGTATTCACGCCTCCTTTCCTCATTTTCACGTCCTACTTTACTGCTTTCACTAACTACTTGCTTTTATCAACTGTTCTCATCATCTGGCATGGTTCCATACATTCGTCTGAATCGTGATTCTGCCTTCATGTTTAAAGCTCTATAGGCTTTCCTGCACGAAAGGACTTCGCTACCACTCATACTATTTCCCATTTCCCAGAGGGTAGTGGCCAAATAGAGCGCCTTAACGGCACCTTATGAAACGCAATCACCTCCAGGCTCGCCCTATATTTACCGGAAGTTCGTCACCTTTGAAGCATTGTATTCACTCGAATCGTTTCATTGCATTGCAACCAACCTAACTTCATGCGAAAGAATGTTTCTGCACAATTAGTCGGCTTCAAGTATATCTACTCCTAACTGGCTGACGAGACTTTGCCCCACAGTAAAGCAAATTCACACTGCTCTGTCAAAAGGGGTTCCTCATTAGAGTAAGTATATCTATTTGAGTGTAATTGTTAAGCAGTTACAGATGTTAACATTCTCTTCAATTTGTCCTGACTCGCTCCCTCCTTTGACCATATGTGGTTAGTCGCTTGTCGTTGTTACTCTCACGCCTCGCATATAAAATGCTAAATTTTCCAGTTTGTCCCCCTAATCATTGATTTTCATCTATATGTCCACACCCGTTATTGTCTGTCAGTCGTTTTTTTTTAAAGAAGGTGGAGAGGTGTTAGTCGAGGCCTTAACTCAGCTGTTTCAATTTGTGTGGTCGACCGAGACCACCCCTCCGTGCTGGGGTCATGTGATAATAGTTCCTATATTACTGATGAGTAGTCGGGGATTTGGTTAATTTTCAAGTTGAACATCACCCACAATTGATCGCAGCTGTCGCATCCCCATAGACTTTCCAGTCGGCCCCTTTCGAAAAGAAGCACTAGACTCGAGTTTCGCTCTCATTAGAGCTCGTCAGTAGTGCATATCATCGCCACCGCCGGGACTTGAACCACGGACATTCAGTTCATGAGGCAACCGTGTTTACCACTGCGCCATTGACCTCACGTTAGGCACGACCGAATTACCATATGTGAACGCTCAACCACTTTCGCTTGTGAGTAATGATCAGGTTGCCCGATCGTCTCGAAATGGAGACACAGTTACTGTCTGTTAACTCCAATCGATAACCCCGCGATTAGGACTTCCTAGACAGGTCGAGATCTCCGATCTCATTAAACCTGCTAGGCGATATTTTAGATTACTGATGAGTAGTCGGGGACTTGGTTAATTTTCAAGTTGAACATCACCCACAATTGATCGCAGCTGTCGCATCCCCATAGACTTTCCAGTCGGCCCCTTTCGAAAAGAAGCACTAGACTCGAGTTTCGCTCTCATTAGAGCTCGTCAGTAGTGCATATCATCGCCACCGCCGGGATAATGAATGTCCGTGGTTCAAGTCCCGGCGGTGGCGATGATATGCACTACTGACGAGCTCTAATGAGAGCGAAACTCGAGTTCCTATATTCAAAAAGGGTATTAGGAGCTCTTGTGAAAACCATAAGGGAATTAGTTTGACCCCAGTCATTTCTAGGGTTCTGGCCTCCATTATACTTCGCCGACTCACTGCAGTTCGGGAGTTAAACATTAGAGAAGAACAGGCAGGGTTTCGTCCTGGCCGGGGATGTATAGATCATACTTTTACCCTTCGTCAAATTTTGGAGCAGCGTCATGTATACCGCCGGCCAACAATTGCCGTATTTCTCGATTATAAAGGTGCATTCGATTCAGTGGATCGATCTACACTTTTAGAGTCGCTTAAACGCAGGGGTGTACCGACCAAGTATGTGGACATACTGTCGGCGCTTTACTCCCATACTTCTGCTCAGGTTAGGGTTTACGGTGAGCTGTCTGACAGCTTCAGCACCAGAAGCGGCGTTCGTCAAGGCTGTCCCCTTTCACCATTTTTGTTTAATTTCGTCATGGACGAAATAATGGAGGACTGTTTGCGTCACTCAAATGATGCCGGTGTTGACCTCCTACCTGGTGGAAGGCTGACTGATCTTGATTATGCTGACGATAAGGTGTTGCTGTTTGACAACTTTCAAGCAGCGCAAGCAACGCTGAATGCAATTTCGCGTTCTGCTAAGTACTTCGGAATGCGCTTTGCTGCCTCGAAATGCAAAGTGCTTCTGCAAGATTGCTGTGATCACGTAGGTTTAATGTTAGATAATGAAGTCATGGAAGTTGTTGACCGGTTTGTATACCTGGGAAGCTGTATCAGCGGCGGCTGTGGGGGTGTAGGGAATGAAATAGAGGCGCGTATTTCTAAGGCTAGGGCGGTGTTTACTAATCTGAGGCACCTATGGCGACAGAGAGGTATTTCCTTAAAACTTGAGGGTCGCGTATATCAGACAACAGTGAGGGCTGTATTACTTTACGGCAGCGAAACATGGCCGATCAGAGTAGAGGAAGTAAACCGCCTCCAGGTATTTGACCACCGATGTCTGCGTTCAATCGCTCGTATCGGGTGGCACCAACGAATAAGCAACGAGGAGGTTAGGAAGCGGGTGTTTGGTACTGATTGTCAAACGAGTTCTTTCGTTCAGTCCTTACACTTGCACAGACTTAGGTGGTTAGGTCATGTACTAAGGATGCCAGCTAGTCGTTTGCCACACCGAGCACTGTTTGCCGACGCTGCGGCCGATTGGCGTAAGGTGCGAGGTGGACAGATGATGACCTGGCGTAGACAAATGAAATCGTTCACGAAGGGATTGGGCACTGTAGATCGGGTTCGTCTCCCGGGTTGGAACCCTCGCGACTCACAGAGTCGGTGGCTTGAAACTTTAGGTGAGATGGCGGCTAACCGAGCTCAGTGGCGTGAATGTTGTCGTTGTTTGGCCGAGTTGTCTGTGAAGTGAGTGCATTTAATGACGCGGGGCAGTGAAAGCCGTAAGGAAGCTGTCTTGCTGATGACGCCTCACTTTCACGTACAGCTCGGTTGTTTGTTTGAAAGGTGTAGGCGCCTTGATGTTGTATGTTTGAATGTGGACGTAGCTCTTTTTTAGTGGTTAGGTCCCCTCCCTCTTTTTTCTTCTCTTCCTAAACAGGGTTTGTTTCTTCTTCTTCATGGTTGTGTGGCAGTTAGGCATCAGTGCGAACCACTGATGTATTGCTGTCTATGATGATGATGCTGATTACCCCCCCCCCTATCCCTGTGAATACAGCCTTTTTACTAGCTGCTGTGACACTGTCGTCAACTAACCGATCCGCTCGAAGGCCGTGCACTCACCTACACATCAGACCTATTCGATCGCATTTTGTTGGCCCACCTTTTCCTGTCGGTTGCCTTTGATTACTGCTCCATATTTAGATCCTTGACGGTTTGTTGCGGCAAATCGTTCTTTATCCCGTGAACGGAAACAAGTTGAGATTCGTTTGTTGTACTTGGTCATACTGTTTATCGTACTAGTAACATCATCTACAACGACTTGATTTTGTTGTGATATTCGATATTGGTTATAACGTTCATCGGGAGAACGTACAGTCTTACTGTTTGTACGTAAGGTCTCCTGGAAGAGGAACGACATTCTCTCACCGGTTCTTGACTCCCGTTTGTAAGAGTCAACATGGTGAAGTGCAACGGGAACGCGTTAGTGCGCAGATGACCGTACAGGCTGAATTGATAATCGAAAGTAATTTCGAGTGCACGTGGCTAGTTTCGGCACCCGGCCCTGACCATCATACTGCACAGTCCCCTGGTGCACTAGCTAAAAGTCAACCTACCCTACACGACGAACTGTTACAATAACCTTAGTGCACACAACCAAGTAATTGAAGGGATCCGGAAATATATATCCTGGTTTCATCCTTTATTCAAGCGACACAGCCATTAACATATCTTTTTTTATTCTTTTTCTCATCACTATTCCCGGAGTGTTCCTGGTCGACTTCGTATTCATATTCCTTCACGCTATTTTTCTTACATATCTCAATGTTGTTTGATTTACATTTTACTGACCGTTTTTCTGTTGCACTGATAAAGTATAGCCCTCAATCTGACCACTTCATTTTGATTAGAGTCGTTGAATTTATGACAGATTTGGGAGGTACATGGCTGAATATAAAGTCGGTTATGACTCAGCATAGTAATCAGTGGCGCCAGTGTAGGATATTTGCTGTCTTGAATATACACCTGCTTACCTTTATTCCTTCCGTGTCGTATGACGCTGCCTATCTCCGTGTAAAGGTTTGTGTCATTTATGTGTATATATGCCCTCCGTCACAATGAAACCGGACCTTGACACGGTGTGACGGCTTACGCATCTCGATGACCTATTGAGCTAAGCTGTACGGTTTGATGATCATACCAACAAAGTCACTCATGCCAGACAAGCCAATAGGTAGAAGTTTGACAAACCACAGTCTCCTGGTCCTCCAAGGTGACATCTTTTTCCGGAAAGAATACTAGTTATGATACACCGTCACCCACCCACTGCCTTGCAGTACAGGCTTTTGAGCCAGTGGTTTTAGTTGGTAACTCTAATCGTTCTTTTTAGGTCTGGACTTCTTGACAGTATCTCATCCCACATATAATCATAAATATTCATAACATTAGTGATTCCATACCGCATCGGCCGTCTCGCAGTATAAACTGGGTCACCCTATCTGCTGCACTCAGTAGGGTAGATGGGCGAAAACAGGCTACTGCTCATCCCTCTCCCACTGTCCTGTCAAATTTAGTTCCCAGGCTCCTCCTGACCCCATGTCCAGTAATTACTCTATAGGTCCCACATCATCATCATCATCATCATAGACAGCAATACATCAGTGGTTCACACTGATGCTTAACTGCCACAAGGTCCCACAACAGAAATAGCTAATCGTAATAGCGCTATGCTGGTAAGTCCCGTCTCCCACCATCCAGCCTCAGGCCTCCCTCGTCTCTTGCTTAGACCTAGAATGCGATTTATTTAGCTGCTTCCAACGTTCGCACTATAGAACAGGTAGATCGATAAGCCGCTCCCGCACAGACGTTAGACTCGTTGAATGTCAATGCTTGCTTGATTTCAGAGACTAGGATCCAGGATAGTAGTCAATATGTGAAACTAACAGCACCCGCACTGTCTACCCGATACTGGTTGTATACTGTTGCTGCTATCGGTTGAGCGGGAGTAGGTATAGTCCTCAGCACGACGGCCGCAGCCACATTGGTAGATTGGACTCCTGTTACCAGTGGACTTTGTGCCCCCCGCTTGGTGGGTTCTGTTAAGATCAGCCTTAGATGCAAAACTTTCAGAAATATCACTGTGTCTGCTTATGCTTTAACTGACCTCAGTGGCGCTTATGTTAACGGCTCTTTTACTCGGATCTGGCCGTTCTCCTCGTGTTGTCACAGCTGTGATATAGTCATTCTGGCCGGAAATCTGAACGGCCAGATCCGCCTTCTTAGTGAGACCGAGTCTGGTTTAGGTGGCATATTAGGACTGTCATCATTTAGCTCTGGTACTGGAGGATGGATGTTGCAAGTGTGCGCTGGGCGTAGGCTGTTTTTAGCCAGCACTAGTTTTAGACGTTGTTTGCATCATTGTTATACTCGGCGCCCTTCTCCGAATCGGATCTGGTCCCAAACAAATCACTTAGGTATTAGTTATATGTGGTTTGGTTCTATCCAAGACTCGTTTTTATTGGGGCACATACTCAGATTCAGATCGTGCGTTAGTACGTTATCATTTTGTTCTTACTGTTGGATGAAAGCCCTACTGACAAGAACGCCTGGTTGTTGAGAAACTGGCCTGGCATTCAGTTAAGCAAGGGTGCGAAACTAGCTCAAAATGCAGGCTTAGTGTTTACAACCCAGAAAATCATTGTGACTGCCTGACCCAAATCTCACAAACCATTCATGAAGCAGGTACTATAGCCTACAACACAGTATCCATGAGTTAAACAGCTCTTGGATTTTAGAGAAGTTCCGAGAGTTTTCAGATATCGGACGGAACATTCTGCATGACAGTTCATCTAGCGGGTTTAGGAAGGATATCTACAAGAAGTCGAGACGTAGCCTGATCGTGAGGTTCGTCTGATGGAGATAGTTAAGAAATTAAAAACCGATGGTGTTTCAGATAACACAAACAGGCATTTCACTTGTACCCATACTGTTGGTCAGTAAAGCGAGGCAGACGATACACATCCATACTAAGTCCGGAATGTTGGAACGCTGGGTGAAACGCTTTGAGGGCTAATTTACCTGGCCTTTTACTTCTGCTGTGTTAATGTCACAAACTTGCGATGTAATACACTAGCCGTCGCATTTAGAACCACCCGCCGAAACTGAGGCCAACTATTGTATTTCGGCCCTCAACAGAAATAGGGTCTTTGGTTCAGATGACCGCGTGCCGGTACTTTTCAAAGAAGGTAAGGTGTTTTTTAGAAACCTTGCCTCGGTTGTTTCAACATGCGTATGTGACGGAGAACATCACTCTGTGTTGAGGTCACTCACTAATGGTTGCCATAATCAAGAAAAGATTCAGGAGTTCGTGTGAAAACCATAGGGGATTTGTTAGATCCCGGTCATCACCGTGGTTCTGGCGTCCATTATACTTCGTTGGCCTACTGTAACCGGGGAGGCAGATAACGGGATATCCGGCAAGGTTTCGTCCTGGACGAAGATGTGACGAGCAGATTTTCACTATTCGTCGAATTATGGAACAGCATCATACGTACAACATACCAGAAATCGCCATTTTCTCAATCACAACGATGCCTCCGTTTCAGTAGGTCGATTTACACTTTTAAAATCACCTCAACCTAGGGATGTACTGAGCAAGTATGTGAACATAATGTTGACGTCTTGTTATAATACTTCGGCTCAGGTTAGGGTATACGGTGAATTGTTTGACAGTTTCAGCCCCATGGACTATGTGTATCAAGGATTGTTCACTTTCACCATTTTTGTCGTAGACGAACTTATAGAGAATTGTATGCAACACCCACACGTTACTAGCGTGAACCTCATACTTGATAGAAGATTGACTTATCTTTATTATACCGACAACAAGGTGTTGATTGACAAT
>JTDE01001032.1:111120-128061 GCA_014338405.1 Paragonimus skrjabini miyazakii | reverse complement strand
TTAGATGGTTGGGTCATGTGATGCAAATGCCAGCTAATCGCCTGCCTCAGTGTGCGCTTTTTGCTGATACTACGGGCGACTGGCGTTAGGTGCAAGGTAGATAGATGGTGACCTGGTGTAGACAAATGAAGTCGTTCACCAAAGGGTTGTTGGTAGGCTGAGTTCGTCTATCCGGCTGGGACTTTCTCTACTCACAGTCGGTGACTAGTGACTTAGGGTAAGATCGTGATTAATCGGACTCTGGCGAGAATGTTGTTTGGCCGGATCCTGACAGGGAGCAGTGGAAGCCGCGATGAAGCTGTCTTGCTGATGATGCCTTACTTTCATTTGTAGTTCGGTTGTTTGTTTGCAAGTCTTGGACATATTATTGTCGAATACTTTGACAGTAGCTGGGCTCCCTTCTTACGTTCCTCCTCTGCTCTAGGTATTACTTTTTTCTTCATGGTTGTATGGCAATTAAGCATCAGCGCGAACCACTGACGTACTTCTCTCGTTGATGATGACGATATACACACCACTGGAAAATTTATACAGTCACTTCATCTGTTTACAATCTCTTTCTTGCTGGCCAGTCGCAACGACCATTTTTGCAACATGCTAACTGCTATCGTTTGAAAATGGTGGACTAAATCTTGCTGTATATAAAATAGATGTGCGCGAAAATATAAAAACTTGCTGTGAACACTTGTTAACTTTCAATGCGGCAAGAAGTGCTTTCGAACTCAGATCAATGCCTAAGTTCAGTGTCACTAAACAACACCCCATGGTTGATGTATAAGAAAACGAATGAAAGCATTTCGTTGAACCAGCGACAGATACAGCATCATTTACTCTGGGCACGTAATCGTTTTCCATGAATGCATCAATGACGTTCTGTTTAATTCAGTGGTAAGAATATACTTTATCCTGTTGAGCTTAATACATTATACTAACAGTGATGTGATCTTCGGTATTAAGAAGTGTGCTGTAGTAGGCACTTTAACGATAAATGTTTACAGATTGTATATGGTGCATTTCCTTCGCTGTGTGTGATTTGTTCATATTTACTGGCAATCAAGACGTGTATTGTAACCAGACGGTGATGAACTTTCTGTTGCCCTCATTTCTTGACGTTGGAAAAGGATAGCAACTCTCCAGGAGGCCAACATTCTGAAAGCATTGTTACCTCGACGAACTAAGGTTCTTGACTCGCTGGCTTACGGTCTTGGTCTCAGTTCCACAGACGCTCTGTAGGGCTTGTTAACTCACCGGTATACCAGGACACTTGAATTGATAGCCTTTTTAAGCGAGCCTAGGGTAGTTTGAGTTCCAGCGCACTGCGGTCTGTCTTTGGGGCTGTACTCCATCGATATATCGAGACGCTTAAACGAAATACCAGTAGCACGTCACATTAAGCGTGTACATATTCACGGCCAACTGTGTGATTCTGTTGCTACCAGTTTTCATTAGTGCAAGTAGAGCTTGTGTGCCAAAGTTTTAAGTCTATGACGGTAGCTGTGTTTTACTAGGCGGGTCTCTGCTTAAATCTATGATCGTAATCAATACCACATGTCATGACTGCCTATCTAGCCCGATGGGAGTGTTGCTATCATCATCAGATCAGAATTTCTATTTGAAGCATTATTTTGGTTTGTCCTGATCTGATCCTCAGTCTCAAATGCTAGTTGTTCTCGCCTTTTTTTACTTCCGATTGTGTACTGTCTGTGATACTTCACAAAATGTATGGTTATGGTTGCTACATGTATGATCGAGCCCACCAAAGTGTACGGAAAGACAGTTAAACTGGTTGTCAATCCGATTGTTGTGAAATGTGATTTATCTAAGTCCGCAACGTCACCGGTAGCTGTGCTTACATTGTTGTTTGGTGGTTTACGCAAAAATGTAATATTTTGATATTCTTTAATCCAGTGTCATTCAGTCAAGTTGTCTGGTAGTCTGTTCTTGTTTCCCATCGAGTGAATAGACATTCGTTAAATCCACGGACGACCAATTTTTTGTGATTGAACCTTTTGAATCCATATGCATCAGGTTGATGTTGTAATGATGATTGCTCTCTTTACTCTGATTTTCAGCATTCACATACAGTGCTACAAAATCACCTCCTGTATATGTGACTGGTTACTTTCAGCCAATGACAATAACCTGTTGACTTGCATTCCCCTTTTCTGTTGCTTCGTTCAATGTTCCATCGACTATACACAATCTCATTCATACGTCAGATCACCGTTGTGGAAAAATGTAACCGATTATGTGGGCTATTTGCCGGTTCACCCAAGCCACTCGACTTGGGGTTACGCGCTTCTTCGTCTTTCAGGTCTCCCAAATCGTGGGAACATTTCGGTTTGGATCCTGAAAGAGCCGGCACACAGACAATCTATCGTGATCATCGTCCCCAGTTTGATCGCCAAACAGATCTACCTCGTCGAATTATTCCAGTCCCGCATTGTGGTGGTAGTGGTGGAGTGCCTGATCAGGAGCCATATTTGCAACCGAAACCAACTAACCTTCGTTACAACCCCCGTTTGTACGAGGGTGGTCTGCTTCCTCGTTTAGAACATACTGATGAACCTGTCTGTCTACCTGAATATCGTCCCCGAGACAAGTGGGCACCACATCGCGCGCATTTCGGACAAAACGACTACATTGGTAGGTTCGGTCAGTCTGTTTGTGTGGTGTTCCGGGCTGTTTGTCTTCTTCGTTCTTTTGCGGTTTTCTATCCTTTGAATTCGCGCCACTACTCCCTCAGTAATAGTGATTGAGTTCACAGTGGTTAAGTGGTAACTCGGTTAGACTGTCAGTCACATGATTGCGGGTTTAAACCTGGTTGTCGCTATACTCTCCTGTGGGTTTGAGAAACCTGACAACATTCATTCTGCATATGACCCATTCTGTTACATGTCGAGAACGCCTCACGACATATAAGCGGTAAATAACTTTGGCTGGTGTTTGATTCATTCCCCGTTCCCCGTACTAAGTGTTTTGGCCCATTTAGGTAGAATCAAATACTCATGACTGTGGATTGTGCATTAGTAATGGTTGCTGATCGAGAAATCCTGTTTGGCCAGTCGACCTCCTGGATCATTTGGTGAATACTATATGATACTGGGTAGGTAACTAGGTCTAAATGTAAAATTTCCGGCATGACTTCGTAGCTCAACCGGTGAAACATTTGCCGCATCTGGACATGTTGTTTCTGTCGCCGGTTCGAATCCATCCGAAGTCCATATTTTTAGCAATTGGGTCTCTTCTAACTGATCAAATCTGCCAAACTACTTATCAGTAATATAATGTGTAATTGAACTGCTCGACTAGTACAGGCGACTCGCCTATGAGAATGGCGGTATCATTTGCTTGCACGCGTTATGGAAATTGCGCATAAAAACAAGTTAGCGCATTTGTATGTTAGGTTTTTCATTGTCCAATCGTGTGTACTTTCTTCTCGAACCGGTCTTTATCGTAAGATTAGCGGTGAAACCGAATCTGCAAATATATGTAACTACAGATCTGTTGCACAACAAAAGTACTGCATAGCGTTCTTTCTTCCTACGGCCATTACAATGGCATTTTGTTCTTATGTCTTATTGTTTGATGAAAAACGCTGTCTCTTATTCTGACTGTTATTCACCCGTACTTGGAGGAGTGTTTATACAAACTTTTTTTTTTTCGCAGTTGGTCGGTATATGTCGTACAGGAATTAGACCCACATGTAGAGTATAGGTTTATACTTTTTATTGTTCTGTCATATATATCATGTACCGTTTGTCATTTTCAACAGACCTACTGGGCGATGGTGATTTGGGTCCTCGTGATTTTTATACCGGTCCGCCGTGGATCTTCGGAGCTAGAAATGAATTCCAGCGCGTGTGCGCACGGGTGAACAACCCGGCAATCGTTGCATGGATGGAGGAGTTCGAACCGTCTCGATTAAAATTGGATCAGAAAAATCAGCGCTATCTTTACAAAAAAGTGAACAAACGAAAGAACATTAAGTTTTTGAAATATCGCGATTCACCTTGAATCTTTATACGTCTACATAATTTTTTTACTAATTGGTGACAGCTTACATTTGTTTGCAACTTTCGCAATTATTAATAATTTCAATTGGTCCCTTTTGAAAAGAATCATTCTATTCGAGTTCTGTTCTTCCTAGGACCAATCAGTAGTGTATGCTTATGCTCTAATCGCGGTTGGCACTCTGGCCAACAAACGTGTGACGAGCTTGTGAGTAACTGCGTGGTCAGTGGATTTCTCTATCGAGGAGGATTGTAGCCAACTATGGCGTCAGCAGATTGCAGGTGCAATCTGTTGTAGACCGAAAAGATAAATTGACAAGCTAGTTGGAACTGGGCCCTTCGAGTAGACGACAGGTCATGCGCCTATGTTGTCCCACTTTCCACAGTGCATATAGTTGGTTCCTCACGGTTCATGAAAATAAATCACAATTCACGAGTGCCTTACTAAAACAGAGAAGTGCGCTGAAAAATAGGAGCAAACTGATTTCCACACAAACAGTGGGTGTGTTTTGATTCTCATCAGCATTGGTTCTCGACTACTGAGCAGCGCGATAGCTGATGTGTGCAATGTATATACGACGAACGTGTTCGAGAGTAGCGTATTAGGCGTGTGTCAGGCGAAGAGCGTAAACTTGGAAACGTTTTTGTTTGCGATTAAGTGACTTCCTTTTTCATGTTGTTCATGCCAGAAGTTTGGTGACCAATGCCTATCTTTATTTAATGTTGAATAGAGAATAACGGTTTCATTGATACACGGACAAACTGCTCAGTTCGATTCAGGCGAAAGAACCTAGCGAACGCTGGAATCAAATTGCAGCAGTTGTGAGGGCCTGTCTGGGGACAGTTGAAAGCTTTTTTCCCTGTTCCGTGGTTATACTGGCAATCGAGTCGGTGGATAAGATGGTTCGCTTATCAAGGGCGAAGCGCACCGATTCGACAGGTGGACTGAACATTTTGAGGAACACTCCAGCTGGCGTCAGTCAGGCCATGTGGACGACGGGACTTGAATGGTCAGTTATTGCGTTCCAGACGACCCTCCGTCCGAAACAGAATTGGCCCTAGAACTTAACTTATTGAGGCTTAATAAGGCTCTTAAACTAAGTTTCCTTCTCTTCTCAGGGGTGATAGGGAGAGGCTGACACCAGAATTCACGAACCTCCTTCAGACTGGTTCGGAATCTAAAGAGATACCTCGTTTCATTGAACAAAGTGAGTAGGTGTTGCCTGCTTGGCCGGGGTCCTCGTAATCACTCAAATCGTTGGTTATAGACGCTATCCGAGATGACGGTGTGCCGCAGTCAGTGGCGTACCCGCATTCATACCGTTGCTACTTCTCCCACTTGGCGTTGTATTTCTTTTAATCAATTAGTAACAGTTTCTTCCAAGATATTCTACCTCACTATTGATTTGAATGCGGCCCGAGCTACAGAGCCATCTGGTCAGGCTGAAGGCTGTTGTGATGATAATGACCTGCTTCTACCTTTTTAAGTGTTGAATAGAGAATAATAATTTCATCAGTACACGGTGCTACGGGAAATTCCTTAACTTTCCTTTATTAGAAAGCTCAATACTCCAGGATACCTCCACGAACTTCAATCTCTTGCGATTCTACTTTGCTCGAACCACTCACCGGTCTTGATTGACAAATGTGATGTTCCACAAGTAACTGCAATTTCCTGATAATAGAGTGTTAACTTCATACTGAACACTTTTTGTTGATAGCTGCACTGCTCGCCCACAATTTACGGTTATTGTTTTTACATTTTAGCACGTTTACTAAGTTTTGACATCTAGACGTATGGCTCTTTGAAAAATGATGTCGAATAACAAAGTGATTTGATACGCCTGTCAAAGTGAATGAATGATCTTTGTGACCGCTATTCTCCTTTTAGAGGTATGTGAATCCTTTTTGCTGCATATTTTCAGGCTTATCTTCTAAGTGTGATGCATTGGGTTGCCTAATCCTGATAGACTGTTTTTCATTTGAATATCACCATCTGATCCGATAGGTTCGGATTTGTTCGTCTGACTCCCATTTCCGACATATCTGTGGTCAGTGACTTGCGCTTCGAGACGGTGGAATCGACACTAGTATCGGGTGATCCACGATACGAACCTGATGAAAATGACTTAAAACAGATGTTTGCATCATTAACTTTTTATAAATCCGCAATACGCTTTGTGAGACATCGTAGAGCAGTTTTATTTGCATTGTTCTATTTCTAGTCATCCACCGCTCGTGTAGTAAAAAGAAACAGTTGAGCTCTGGTAGCGAAATGGGGGAAAAACTGAAGACAGCCCATGGTTGACCACAGGTTATTTTGTTTCTGAGGTGTCTCCACACTGATCCGGAGTCAATAATTGACCTTTATGCGGATAAAGTCCGGTGGTTAATCCGAAGAGTTCCAATTTGTCAACTTATAAGTTGCACTGTCCGTTCGATCTGCAGGTTAGTCTCGGTAAAACGTCGAAGTGCTGCTAACGGTTAGTTGTGCTTGTTCCTCGTCTAGCCAATGATGATTATGTCACTTCACCAAGCAAGTGCTTCAGCCAGTCCTCCATGAGCCCAGTCAGTAGCAACTTGGGATTTACCTGACGAAACGTGCAGTTTGAACTGGAGGAAATTGTAGTGGAAGAGTTTCATGGCGTGCTAATGATCACCAGAGGCTTTTATTCAGAAGTTACTGAATTTAAAAATAGACACTGACGAGATCGGTTTTAAGGAAAACTAACTGTTGTGCAGTGATTGTTATAAAATTCTCCAGTTCTGCCACGGTTGTCATACATCTTCACGGTCTTGAGTTTCATTTGTTCAAAACGGACGTGAGCTTGCGCAGAAGGTTCAGCGGCTCGAGTCGCAGCTCACTGCAAGTGTGATGTGGAGAAACCTAGAAGAGAGACAAATTCAGTAGAAAAAGGGATAAAATCTGATAAGACAAAACTAAGCGAAGGAGTTAGAAATGGTAGGAATGAAGGTACGCCATCGACTGCTTCATTCGGTAGTCGTTGTAGATCTTAGGAGTCTTGCCATCAGCTTTCATTGCAGTTAGTGTCTAAGTGCCTCATGCGGACGACTTCGCACAGGTTATCATACTATCTTTTTGATCGCAGACGCCAAGAACCTTGCCTCTGGCGCTTCGTGCTACCTGCATCGCACGGGCAGCTAGCAATCAGCTGACAAAAACTGGATTGCGTTAACAATGAATTCTGCACATCAGCACCGTACACCGGACATCCAGTCGTCTCCCTGAATCGCCGAAATTGTCTCGGGTCTCTTCAACTATATATTTGCCATTGTTTTCTTATCGTGTTGCATGTGTTTTGTGGCTTCGTCAGACACCTTTAAACGGTGACCAGTTGTTGCATGAATCTCGACAATTGTTTGACACACTGGCCTGTTGGTTTATCCAATTCAAGGGAGCTCTCGGAGTGGTGGACTTGGCACTCCTCTTAGTAACCAGGAGATCACGTTGCGTCTCGGACTGGAATGTGAGCCGCCGATGGATAAATTGTTGCGCTCCAAACTACACCTTTTGTGCATACATTTAGCTGAATTCCGCACCATGGTATGTATCTCTGCACTCGATGAAGTTAAATTTGTCAAATTTTGTTGATGTGACCATTTTTGTCGTATGACTGACAATGTCCTATTCCAGAAACGGCATGCTGATGGGAGACGGCATTCCCCGCAAGACAGACGAATTGAGTGATCTCGTATCGGGTAAGAGGTCCTAAAATATTGCGGAATTTTGGGTGTAAGATTCGACTGCGTTGATACGCTGAGTATTTTTCGGAGGGGCTTCTGGACTAAAACAACAGGCGGTTCCATCATCGATGTTGTCCTCTTGTTCTCAGATCTCCCAGGCATCTGTAAACAAGTCTGTGTTGTTAATACCAGTAGTCAGTGGGTCCCTCAGATTTTTTCCAGTTTGCCACAGGTTACATAGCGTAGTCTGATTCTGTCCCTGTAAAATTAAATCTCAACAGGTTACGTTTGGGTCACTTGCAGGTTTACTGAATTTCGTTCGCTCTATGGTCTGTATATTCAGTCTCATGCTACCGTATAGCAAAATATATAGGTCGCACGACGAGGCGTTTCTCCAGTATTTGTCTTGAACTAACTAAATTCATAAAGGACGCAGATGTGATTCGTCTAACCCATACTCACCACGGAGTCGATTCCACCAATTCTTTCCGTATGATCTAAAAAACCCAGATCATTTGGATAACGGATGTTAACCACCACTGAACATGGTAGTTTGTCTTTGAGTTGTGACATGATAACGAGTGTTGAATGGAACCTGACGCACAGTTGGACCGTATGTTGGAGGGTTTGGATTGACTGTGAATTTTCTTACGATAGTTTCGGTCCTAGAGTTTTCCTTGAAACGGAGACTAATAAATGCTACTTTCTTATTCACGGAAGATGACTTAGTTTTTAACTTTACCGTTTGCTTCACTTTCTGAGTGAAGCGTATCGGGTAACCATTCTGCATGAACATTTACTGTTGAAAGCCTAGCTCAGCTTGCAAAGTGTCAGGGTTGCAGATCTTTGATGCCCTGCCCGTCAGACATCGTATGGAGTTTTGCTTTTCATTTGGTGGAACGAAACTGTTAAAGTGAAAGTACTGACCACTCCAGGTCTGTTCCCTTGTACATTTTTCGTTATCTGACTCCTTGGTGAATTTACTACTGTTATGGGCTGAGTTAAAAGTTGCCATAACATTTTTCATGTTGTTATCCTCATATATTACGCGAAGAATACCATCTATGTAGCGTTTGTAAAATATGCGGTGACTACACTCAGTTGGTTAATTCCAAGTTTGCTCGTTGAAACGTCAGCTAATAGGGGACCTAGAGGCGAGTCCATTATCACTCCAATCCTGTTGGTAGATTTCAGTGTAAAACGAACTGTACGCTACTAATGTACAGCATCAACAGTTTTCTCAGATCGAATGTCCACATGTTTACCATTACGATCGACGTAATCACTAAGATAGTCAATTGCCTCATATAAGGGCACTTTCATAAATAGCGAAACGACTTCGAATGAGAACATCCTTTGATGGCTTGGGCTTGGATTACGTTGGTGAACTGAAATGTATCCTGGAGACTATGCATTGGTAGTTTCAACCTGATGGGTTCAAATAAATCGGCGAGCCATTTGGCCAGATCATTACAGGATCTCGAAGGCAAATCTTTGTGTGCTTTGGGCAGAGTAGGGATTATTGTTCCATTGGGACGGATGTCCTCGAAAGTGGTTATGTCAATTATCTTCTGTTTTATTCGGTGTAAAGTTTTAGATATCGTCCTTTATGTTGGTAGTGTCTTGTGTTTCTTCTTATTCATCTACCTGAAATGCGAAGTGTCAGCTAGTATATCATTCGTTTTGGTAAAATAATCAATTCTGCTCATCAGAACGACTCCTGCTGCTTTACCTGGCCTGGAAATCATGCGCTAGTTTTTCTGTAAACAGTTCACCGCCTCTAAAAGTTGCTTGATCAATAGGTGTTATTTTGGATGCTGATAGCACTGATCAACCATCTTTTATTTCAATCTTTCTTCGTTTAAAGTTGATTACAGAGATCGAACAGCTAATTGATCGTATAAATCTTCAAATTGAATTTCTAAATCAGGTTGACTGTTCATACAGCGTGGACAAGAGGAATTAGATCCTAATGATAGTGTCTCAAACAAATTACTGTTTCAATTCAAGGATCCAAACTATTCATCATTCCAATGGCCAAGTCATAGACGTTCGGATTTTTGTGACGCTTTGCATAATCCAACAGTGTTGTACTAAACTTCGTTTCGTCGCTTGTAAGTAGATCGTCAAATCACAAGTAATTTTAGCCAGTTTCTCGACTTCCGATCAATTCAGCGCTGTTAAGTGAAACCCAAGAGTGCCACGGCTCGATGAGCCTGATGAAATGCGGCAATCATTGCCACCACAAACTGCCATCACGTTCCAAAGTTCATTTCCAAATTACTCAACACACTGCGTTATGATAGTGCACGATACTGCTGATAGGTACGCAGAGGTGGTGGATAACTCGACAGTTGGCAAAATAATATGCCCTTGTACGACTAAAAATGCTCCCGCATCATCAAGCAGTGGAAAACATTGTTTCAGTGACTGACGACTCACCTGGTATAATGAGCCGTGGGCTTTGGATCATGGATGGTGTCTGTATTCAAACGATTGATTGCTTTTTAATATTAGCCAAATAAGAATTGTACCTGCCTCTGTGCTTCCTACAGCGACTGGCTGAGCTCACCATAAAATCATATAATACATTTCACATGATCCAGTTTGTGAACATGCAGCCCGCTCTGTAACGTGTTTGTGATTCTGACACATCGGTGTAGATTCAACTACACGCCGTTCTAACCTGCTGAGTGGTCATTATTGCGAACTCCGTCGGTTTATCAGTGATGTCAATCCACTCTGCAAATTCCGTCGATAACTCTAGTTCAGGAGACATCTGACAAGTTGATGATTACTTTGTTTAAGTTGCCAACGATGCGGGGTTGAAGTTTCCAGTGGATTCGTAAGACTTCCACAACAACAGAAACTTGGAAAAATGCCTAAATGAGTCCAGTAAGTGTGCTTCTCAATGAGAGCACAACTGATATCTTCACGAAAGGCCAAAGTCAACACCATGGAGAGGACTTAACAAACCACTGCACAGGCTGATATTCAAAAGTCATTAGGCAAGTAAACAAATAATAAGACGCCAGTATGGTTAGAACAAATATCGTCATTCGATCCGCTTCAAAGGGTAATTCACACACTCGCTTTACAGTCAGAAAGGTTATTTTCCCAACAATGTAACATGCGTTAATAATCTATAAATCTGCAAAGCAAATACGGAAATGTCTTCGTAAAGTACTACTCACGTTTCTTGAACCATAATGTAGCGAAAAGGCGTCCAATAAAGCACAATCTTTATTGTCCAACTCGATAGTTACCATGCCACACGCTCGCTCGCGATTTTGAATCACAATTTCAGTCCACAACACCCCCTGGTTTCCGCTCACACGTCGTGTGCACTTCTGCCCGATTTATGTGTGTGATCGGCGCCTTCTATCCGGTGGTTTTCCGCCTGCCAATTTTCGTCCGTTGGCCCGATTTCGTTGAGCGATGGCTCGTCCGGTCGCTCTTATTGTCGCCCATCTACCTAGTGCGGACTTTGACCGTACTCCACGACCATGTTGAGATATTCCTGTGAGTGCTAGAATAATCGCGCATCCGATTTGGCCGTCCATCCTATTTTGCCTGTTACGTCTCGCTCGTTGGTCCGATCCAGTCGAGCGATGACTCATCCGGTCGCCAACGCCGTCCTCGATCCGCTCGCTGTAGGTTTTTGAACGCAACTCCCCCTGCGTTGAGGTATTCCGCCGAGAGTTAGAATACCCGCACCTCCTGCCTGATAGTTCACCACAATAAGGCAGAATGGATTGCGTCGTACGTCCTTCATTTCAACGCCACAAGTGGCGTACGTTTTTGATGACCTCACGTAACTTCACCATTAAAGTTGATGTTTTCTCAGCTCTCCAACGGGATGATCAAATGGTGCTCCCCAGGTGGGAAAAAGTTCAAGGAGATTACCTGCACAAAAATGATAGGCCAGCGAAGTTTTGATCTTGAGGTCTCACTGCACTGTGAAAGTGTCAAACGCAGTTCAGTTCAGCCACTTTCCACATTCAGCTTCGAGTGTACGTCTTTGTCAGGGGGACTGAGCAGAACCATGTTATTTTCATACACCCTCTCGTTCAGCTACTCCTCATGAACAACATTGGATTCCTCAATCACACTTTTAGTGCCGTTGACTACGACAAGGTTGAAAAGCTGAAGTTAAATTTGATGAGCACTCGGGGCGGTTGCCCGTAAGCACTCAACCTATTGACAAAAAGTTGGTACAGATTCCTCACACTTTTCTGGGAATCTTTTACAAGGGAGACGGCTCCAGAGAGTACTAAGAACGACAAAATCTGGGGTGCTGTCTAGGTCTACAGTGATGACAACCGTTGCTCGTTTATAAAGCTCTAAATTCCCCATGATTCGTCGTAATGCAAAGACGTGATATATGTATCTCCGAATGTGTTGAGACTCCTCCCGTTTTTTCAGGAATTTACCCTTCTCTCAGTTCTTAAGTCGATACACTATCAAGCCAACGAGTAAAATAGAAACAATCCGAACGAGACTGATGATTCTGGTTGTCAGGTCGATTCCAGTGTGACGTTCTGTCGTGACCTGTAGCTTGAATCGGATCCTATAATCAAAACAGAACCCAGTCGACTTCTACGGGTCCGTTAAACCAACCGATTGGATTGGTTACAAAATGCTACTGATAGAGAAGACAAAGAAGAAACTCTGGTCTAACACCTTTTTTTCGGAAGACGATGGCCGAAGAGTTTGCTTAAATGCGAAGGCCATTACCAAATGTATGTTAATTTTATACCATTGAAACCTCCGATTGATCGTCAGTAAACAATACATTGTTCATCGAGGCTAGTGACTCTTTTGAGTTCAGCTTGACTTAGATGTCCTGATCCTGAAGTCATCGTTTGGAGCTAATCGGACGATGACGGTCTGCCTTTTAAAGTGATTGGGTAGTCTTAATATTACTCACAAGTCCTAGTATGCAAGTAATCAGATATGTTAATTCGGTTATGCTTAATGTAATATTAGGGGTTTAGTGATAAGCATGACCGCCTCAAAAGAATGTTTACCTAAGTTTGCATCCCGGCCACAGTAACGAGCTCTAACAAGCTCGAAATTCCAGTCTAGTATTTCCCGAAACAGCCTAGCTGAAAAATCTACCTGAATGCGAGAGCTTCGGCCAAACATGATCGGTGTTCAGTTCAGTAAAATATCGCATTTGTTCAAGACCATCGAGGACAGCACAAGAAAACAGAATTAGCAACACAGGTCTACGAGTATCGCTAAGAGCAGTGCAGCCAGTCAGCGAAGGTGGAACCGAGAAGTGAGCAAATATCAACAAGGTCTACGCGCTCAACCTTACAATCAATGTCTGAACAACTGGGATCTAAGCCATCGATAGGTTCGGCCACTGGGACGCCAGCAGTTCGACCCTACACGTTGGTCGAGGGATGTAGATGAGTGGAAGAGGAGCAGACGGACAAGTCAAGCGTAGATAGTCAATCGAGTTCAGACAGGATCATAGGTACTGAAAAAGTGGTGGGTGCCGGAGCAAAAATCTTCAATTGTTAACGGACAAGAGGCTCGTTCGACCAGGTGTCACCCACAGACTGTGCCTACTTTCAGTCAGCTTGTGCATACGCTCACACCAGCCAGCATATCATCTACGGCCACGAAAGATGATCGGTATGACAGAAATCCACTTTTGCTACGACTGCATAGCTTCCTCAGAACACATTTCGCACAGCAGGCTATCGTAGATTTTGGATCAATACGGCCTGCGTTTCTTGACACCAGATTAGGTCTTTTTCTGTTTATTCAAGGCATAGGTATCCTTTGCTCTTTTGGTGAACAGTGCACCCAGTGCTGTAAAAAGTTATGCCTCGCCTTTCAGTCCATTACACGCTGCAGTCGCTTCATATCCAACAGCTAATCTCCTACATCTCCATCCACGAATGAGTTTGACCACAGCAGTTTCATTGCGGTGTATTTAGATCGTAGCACCATTATATCAAAAAGTCGTTCAACAAGGCAAGATTTTTATTGTGTTATTCATACGCCACTCACACACTCGCGTCTATGAACCGGAATTTCAGTCCACAACGGGGTTTCCATCTATACGTCGTGCGCACCCTCGCCTGGTTCGGTGTGTTTATCTTACGCTGTCTACCGTGGATTTTCGTTTACTATTTCTCGCCAGTTGGCTCGATTTTGTTGAGTGATGACTCGTTCGGTCGATCGTGTTGTCCACAGTTGACCCGCTGCGGTCTTTGACCATTTCTCACTCCCGCGTCGAAATACTCCATTGAGTGTTGTACTAATCGCATCTCCGACTTGGTCATCTATCATAGTATGGTCGTTTTGTGTCTACGGTTGAGCCGTACAGAGTGATTTCCGTGTGACTAAAGGCTTCTTGCGTTGCTGGAGATGTGGAGGCCACGACATGAGTATGGGTTGACCAGTTTTCTGCCAGTGCGTTGTGCTTGAACATCAAATATATCATCCAAACTTTTGCATTCTGAAACAGGATGACCATGTTTGACAGTCAATTCATCTGGTACGTATTTTCGTTTGGGTTTTTCGTCCACTTCAAAAGACTGGTTATGACATGACAGGATACATTCAGTATAGTATCTAAACTGTTACCCCTCAATGTGTTAATCACTATGAGATGCGAATCGCTTTTCTGATTTACGCTGGCAGACTTTAACAATTACATTAAGCCTGAAAATCCATAATCGTAGGAATTCAATCGAGAAAGCATTTCTCTGTCATAGAACCATTCTAACTTGACTATCAAATTCGGCTTCAGCGTCACCAAAGAGATTGAGGAAGGAACGTGTAGATAAACCCCATTTTACAGTTTTGTCGTAAAGAGTGTTAAAACCATGAATTCACATTTCAGAGGCACCACGCATAGGATTGTGAGTACCTGTCTAAGCAGATTGCTGATCTACTTATTGAAGACATTAAAAGTGCCAGTGTCTTAGCACTTATCGGACAGTGACCCACTTGGAAATACACGGAGAGAGACAAAATTATGCGACGCATTAGAATGGGCGATGGAAAATGATCTACCGGGGTAATTGTTGGAATATCAATAACTTTCGACATTCGAAAGTTTATGCCAGCCAACGTTATTAATGGACACGAACAGGTGAAACACAATGACGATCTAATTACTAGGGTACGAACGACCAATTGCAGCGTTAAGATAGCGAGTCATGGCAGAACGCAGTGCATGGTCGAAATGTTCTTCTACGTAGTTACTAATGCGTTTTGGCACTCTTATCTATACATGTTGTACATTGGTTTGAGAACTTTAAATAATAAATAGGTGTGTGTGATGGTTCCAGAAATACAAAAATAAAATAGTTAACTTAGCTCAAACCCAGAGCTAGCTTCGACGCAATAGTAATAACGACCGAACTAAGCAAAACAGGTAATTTATCTCTCGAGCGCAATTGTACAGCTTATGGTCAACAATGTAATAAAACAACAGTAGAGAGAAATAGGTTTAGTGACAATCACCACATCCTCCGCAATTCGAATGGAATTCCGGGCAGTAGTGGTGACGCTGTTTCTTTTTCATACGTTAAGGAGTTTTTGTCTGCGCCTAGTCGATTGCAGATACTCCTTCAGTAACTGACTTCAAATCTGAAACAGACTCAGAAACGGAACATTCAGTCTCAGAAGATTTAACAGACAATATAAAAGAGAGGTTCAAAATCGTTATACGCTTAAGACCGACAATAGACGGACCAGAATTAATAGCAAAAAATGAACACGATTGCGTTGCGGACCGCACATCTGTGAGTGAAAGTTCACATTCGCCAAGAATAGGTAAAGCATGTCTAGTAATTTCCTTATTAGACATATTGACAGGTTTCAAGGTAACAGAAGGTTCCAGCAGCCCCACCTAAGCAACAGAAATAAAAGATTCAATAGTACCGGTGTCAACAATAAAGGAATGTTGTAGAGATCTCCAACAGTGATCACTGTTAACAGTAAACGATTGTGTTATATGGTGCGTAGAATCAAGACAATTAGTAGAAATCACAGTAAGAGCAATAGATTGAAAGTCAGAATTCAAGTTACCATCGTCACAACTAGAATGTGTAAAAGCAGACTTTGAACTATGACAAACGGATTGAATGTGCCCGATTTTACCACACCTGTAGCAATTCGCGTTACGAAATCGACAAGTCAATCCAGAGTGCTTGCTACCACATGACTTACAGTTATCCCACCGAAGGGTAGCATTAAGATCAGGTGCAGGGTGATTATCATCATTTGTATTTCCAGTATTTACTTTTTCAGGCAGCCGCCTTTGCTGACCTTCTGTTCATCTCATGTTGTTGTATAAAACCATCGATTCATCTTTCACAACAGTCTTGACGTCCTGATACTGATCACATAGTGTTCTAGCTGACTAGAAAGTGGAATTCGGAAGCAATAAAAGCTTCTGTTTTAGATCGCGCAAATTTATTCCGGCAATCAAACGGTCACGGAGTTGAGTCTGTAATTGTTCTTCAAAATTACACCGAGCAGTTTGAGTCTGAATTTCGAGAACGAACTGTCTGATATCCTGATTTTCTTTTCCCACGAGCGTATGAAGTTTAGCTCGTTCAGCCGCTTCAAAGTGTACAGGTTGGATATGTGAAGGCAGCAGTTTCTTCAAGGATTCGTAAGAAACAAAAATCGGTGAATCAGTAAATGACAAGTTTTTCACCAAGTTGTACGCATCCTTGCCAATCACGGTGAGGAAGTGAGCGGCCTTCTTTACCGCTTTTGGCTCTTTGCCTGTGAGACACCATATTTCGAAGCATTCTAAATAGTCCTCGATTTTCATATAGATTGAACATCACCCACAATTGATCGCAGCTGTCGCATTCCCATAGACTTTCCAGTCGGCCCCTTTCGAAAAGAAGCACTAGACTCGAGTTTCGCTCTCATTAGAGCTCGTCAGTAGTGCATATCATCGCCACTACCGAGACTTGAACCACGGACAAGCTGTACATGAGGCAACCTTGTTTACGACCGCGCCATTGATCTCACATTAAGCAAGACCGAATTATCATATGTGAATACTCAAACACTTTCGCAGTGGTGGTGATGTGCACTACTGACGAGCTCTAATGAGAGCGAAACTCGAGTCTAGTGCTTCTTTTCGAAAGGGGCCGACTGGAAAGTCTATGGGAATGCGACAGCTGCGATCAATTGTGGGTGATGTTCAATCGATATGAAAATCAAAATCCCCTAC